>JAOXJP010234253.1:0-10189 GCA_025762735.1 Platanus orientalis | reverse complement strand
GAATATGTAAATGAAGAAAGGATGACTCATTAACTAATTCTACTTGACAAGTTGAGTGAATGATATCTTTTCAACCTATTACCATCTAAGAATTTCATGTTGTCATTGAGCAAAACGAGCAAAATTCTATAGTTGGTTTGTGTTTCGAACATACAATGGTTAAGATATGTTGTATTTGATATGCATCAGTTTTATTTAGTTTCTTTTCTTAACCTCCCCCCTCACCCCAAAAAAATAAAAAAAAAAATAAAAAAAAAAATTGAAAGGTCTAATTTTTTTTTGCACTAGGGAACTTAGTCTATAGGTGAATCTGACGTGTGAATTGGTCAGGTTGCTTTCCGCACCAAAGTTTTCCATCCAAACATCAACAGCAATGGGAGTATCTGCCTTGACATTCTCAAAGAGCAGTGGAGCCCTGCCCTTACAATATCCAAGGTGAAATGCTGAATCCATTTTACCTTTTATTTTTTTTTCAGTGTCAATCCCTATGTCAAGGTTTCCCTGATTGCTTCTCTAAGTCATACTTGGGGTAATGGGGTTAGGAATGGAAAACCACTTCCTGAGCCAGCTAAGCCCCTTCTTTTTGCAGTGTTCGGATTGGCCAACCTGGTTTAGGTTTGGTTGTCTCCTGGCTTGGCCCAATGCAAACTTTTTCATTTTATTCTTTTATTGTTCCCCACAGAACACTGGTAGTTCACCTTCTTGACTGGTCTCAACTTGTTTTGAATTTAGTAGGGCATTTCCCATTGCTGAAACCTGACCCTATCCAACTCATTGCCACCCTTCTTTAGGATGGCCCTTGGTTTGTGCCGAATTTAAATGCCTCTATGACTGATTTTTGTGTCAGACTTGAGTTTGGCTTGACAGTCTGACTTCCCAGTGTTACTTATAAGTCAGCTGCTGACCTGGAACTTTGAGATCAATGCTTTTGTTTTCCCTAGATTCCTTGGTGTTAGAAATATTGCTTCCACATACATGGGGCGATATCCTCTGCGCTGCCCCCCTCTGCGACGCTCGGGAGCCGAGACAGAGGGGGGGAATCAATTCACTTTTTGGGGGTGAATTGCCATCTGATGGTATTGTTGTACCCGAATGACAGCTGTTACGCTATAACTTATCATAATTGTAACAAGTGAGGTTTGCAGGTGCTGTTATCAATCTGCTCGCTGCTTACAGATCCTAACCCGGATGATCCCCTGGTGCCAGAGATTGCTCACATGTACAAGACTGATAGGGCCAAGTATGAGTCAACTGCTCGATCCTGGACCCAGAAATATGCCATGGGATAGGAGAACTTGATCTCTTTCTATAGGAATATATTCTGTTCTATCCTGTCAGTAAATAAAAGGGAAACAATGATAGGAAGTCTAAACAGTATGAACTCGTCTAGCACTTTTGTTCTTTTTTCCTTGTGGTGGTTGGGTTGAAAGTTTGTGAATTTCTATTGATCTGGGATATGACCATGGATATGTAATTTTGTGCATTTGGATCTCAAGCATGTGGTTCCACTGTCTTAACGGTAACTTGGAATGCTTACACCAATGAACTTGTATAATGGGGCTGTGCCATCCTGCTTCAGGAAGGAAAGCTCCAACCGCCCCTTGGATGACAGCAGCCCAAAAATCCTGTATGTAATGTCAACCGTTTCAGTGTAATTTTTGCCTTAAATAAGAAATGTAAATTGCTGGTAACTGTATATATGGCCATGACCACAGTATAGAATGAGGCTGTCTGCTGTACTGAGTTCTTGCCATATCATTATCGAAACGGCCTGGAAGTTGAACCTGAAAAGAGGTGGGTCACGATGGATGAAACTGGGTCCACAGGGTTGAATCCACTTCCATAGATGGGTTTGCCCCCATATTTTACAAAATTAAAATAAGGAAACTTGAAATGAGGGGTGAGGAAGAGGAGTTGGTCATGTACCGTCGTATCTATATTCACCCCCTTTAAATCTCAATAACGTATAAGAAAAAAGGTGTGGAGAGGGATGGAAGCGATGGCACCAGGGATTCAACAACAATTGGTCTCTCATGTAACGTAGCCTTTGAGATTTTCATATTGAAATTATCCTTCCGAGAGAGTTCGTTCAGATCCAAACACTACACAAAAGCTGTCACCACGTTGCTGAGGTGCCACCAGACACTCGCTGAAATTTGTTTAATTCTTGTGTGGATGCAAGATGATTTTGAGAGATTTTAGGGTTTGAGGGTCCCTTCCACATGCTGCTCCGTTCCACCCCCGCACTGCCCCCTTTCTCCCCTTATAGATTGAATGAACCCAGCTGATTGTCCAGTTGATAATCTAACCAACTGAATCACAGGTAATCCACATTTCTATTGCTTTCAGATACTTCATCAGGCGCAGGTTCTGAGGTTGTCCGCATCAGCATGCCAGTCCAACCCAGGTTTCTCAAATTAAAAATGATATAAAGTTGAATCAATTTGAAGCAGAGTCCTGCATTTTTGTTAAATTAGCTATTGCGGGAAATTCTTTTGCTAGATTGGAGAGGCAAAGGGCATCGTCCAATGATAAAAGGATTTGCGGCTTTTAATTCTAGCACGCATGCACATGACCCACAAGAGCCTTGTCAAATCAAAAGGTTGCAACAACATGATGTACGGCCAACTGGGATTTGGAATATCTTCACGGACTCGACCAAGGCTGGCCTTAAAAAAATGTTGTGTTCACCATTGTGCTACCTAGGCCTAGTTTTACAGAAGTTGGAGAGAAAAGACGAGAACAATAAGGGTTAGCATGTAACAACCATGCTGGGCAATGGGCATCCTAGTTTAAAAAAATGTAAATATAAATAAAAAATAAATGAGAAGGATAATCAAGGACGGTGGTTACTACTCAAAACTGAAAAATACAAAAGATTCTATTGGGTTTCACCATGACGTGAAGCTTCCAAATAAAAGGCCTGGATTCCTCAAATCCTCAAATGCTCCTACACCTCAGCTCACCCATACTGTTACCTCTTCTTCTCATGGCACATACATTTTGCACTAGGCAAGTATATTCCCTAGAATAAATTCAAGAGCTCAAGCTAAATCTGAAACCAATCATCTCGTTCGTCTTGGCCAACCAATGAAATGCTCATAACTCCTCATAGAACATCATAATCAAAAGTATCTTCTATGGAAAAGTTGGGACTGTGTCAGTTCTGCTGTTGATCAGAAGCCTTTCAAACATACACTGGGACACAAAAAAACTCCCCCCTTTCAACAATACCCAGAAAACCAGATAAAAAAAAAAAATCATTGAGCCTAACTTAGCTTTTGTGATATAAAGTTAAAGGGACAAACAAAAAGAAATTCCACGCGATTACAAGTTTCCATAAGTTTCCAACAATATGGATAAACTACCAGCATTTGATCCAGATGAAGCCCTATAATAAGTTTTGCAAAACATAATAAAAATGACAGTTAAATTGTAATGTAGAGCTATTGCAATCCTCTTACCTCAGGAAACACATGAAATAAACATTATAATCAATCCTTCATCACAATCACCTTCACGCTTTGATCCGGATTGTACTGCATCATGACCAGCTACCAGCTTCTTCACCAGGATCAATCAGCTAAGAACTTTAAAACCAAAACAAATACTGTTGCTGGAAGGATAAGACGTACAAGGAAATTTTAAGAAAGCTAAAGGATGATGCAGGGACTTTCTCTTCTTACATGCTTCGTTTTTTCAACAGGCTGCTGTAGAATCATCAAAGGCCGCACCTAACTTCATTATTTTCTAGTCAATCTTGACAGATGAGAAAAGGTAATGAACAAAGTAGAATGACATAAGGAAGCCGATGGTCCCAGTAGACAACATGATTGCGACTGCCATGATCAATGAATAACCAAGGTAGAGTATAGCTGACACAGGCCCACTCAAACTTCGAAGGTCAAACACCAGATAGTTGATGGAATAGAGGAAGACATAAAGAGCAACTGAACCAGAGGCAAAGAAGGCCTTCCACCACCACCGCCAATCCTCCACACAGAGGTGCATGTAAGTGAGAACCACAGACACTTCAGCACAGACAATAGCAAGCAGGAGAAGCACAACAAGCAAGAACCCAAAGACATAATAGAACCTCCCCAGCCAGATGCTGGAGATGATAAAGAAAAGCTCAATGAACAGGGTCCCAAAGGGGAGGGTCCCTGCACCGAGAACAAGAAGCCACGAAGGGTACTTCCGTGCAGGAATTTCTCTAGGGATCTGGTTGGTTCGCACAGGGTACTGAATAGCCTCTGCACGTGTCCCTAAGAAGCCTCCCAAGAGGGTGAGTGGTACCGAAATGCAAAACCAGAGGGATAAAAGTTCAAAATACAAGGAGATGGGAATAGCACCCGTGCTCTTGCTACCCCAAAGCACAAAGTTCAATGCAGTAAGAATGACAAAGACAATTCCAGGGAAGAAACATGCGACTGACCAAGAAACTGACCTCCACCCCTCTGAAGTTCCTTTGATAGTTCTCCATAGCCGAACACCAACATACCCAGCTGCAATGCCAAGGAAAAGATACAGCATTATCATCCCAGTCAACAAAGTTCCTCGAGAAGCTGGTGACATGAAACCAAGAGCAGCAAAAACTATGGTTACAACTGCCATTCCCCCTATCTGGACCCCATCGCCAACCATCACACACAGGAGCTTAGAGCAGTTCGGCTCTCTAAACACATCACCCACAACAAGTTTCCACCCAGAAAGCTCCTCATTCATTTGAGCTTGAGCTTCTTTGTCCAGTTCTTCATACCTTGTCAAATCCCTTCTCACCGTCCTTAAGAATATAACAAAGACGATACCAGCTAAAAAAAAGATAACCATTAGTGAGTTCAGAATTGAAAACCAATGCACACGGGCACCTTCCATCTTCAAATAAGCATCCCATCGAGAAGGCCATTTAACATTGCTTTTGACATATTCAACCTCATAAGAAAATGAGACTCTCTCTTGCTCCCTGATTATCTGAAAATTGTTGATATCTATCGGGCAAGTTATGAAGGCAATTGTCTCATACATCTTGAGCTTTGAAATAACTGCTGGATCATGCTTAAGACTGCATGGGACAACCTCAAATCCAACTATCTCAAACCGAGATGCCTTTTTCTTACTGGCCTTTGAAATTACACCCATACCACCTTCACCAGTACCTATGATCTCTGTACCACTCCCTTCATACTCATGAACTAAAACCCTAAATTTCAGATGATTAAAGATGTAATCTTCATTGCTTTGAGTTGATGCATAACCAACCGGAAACCCTGTCCAATGAAAGGTAATCCCATTTTGACTGGCAAACCTCATTGCCGGCAAATTATCCAGGATCATATTCACCTGATATAGATCACGAGTTCTCTGTTTCAAGAGCTTCACCTCATGTTCACTTAGCGGATTGGTAGTGCAGAGAAAAAGAGATTCACTGGTGTTCATGCGAAAACGGTAAGGGGAGTTGTCAATCTGATCTCCCATGAGGAGTTCTCCCAAATTCTCTGCACTTTTCTTTACCCCATTCTTGGGTTTGCAGTAGGGGAGGCTGTAATAACTGAACGGAAGTTCAGTTTCTATCGATGTCAAAGAATTAACTTTAGCATATATTATATCCCCTTTTAAATAAGTGTGCATGTAACTCCCTGGCAGATAAAACCCATTGCATACAACAGCGAAGAACATCACAGAGATAAAAGTTGAGTAGATTGGCGCCGTAGTCTTTGAGACAGATGAGGAAGCCATTGAAGAAAGGAACACAAGCCAGTTCTTATAGAATTATTCTCAATCTAAAAGACTCTCAAAGATATACCTGACATCAGATATAAAACCACCAAGATAGATTTCTGTTACCGAAAATCTGCTTGAGCTTCCAACTTCTGACGAAAAACAAAGTAAAAGAAGTGATGGCAAATACTTAAGAACTCGACAGATTTTTTGGCTACTTCACCAATTATTACTGCTCAAAGTACAGATCTAAGGACTGACACACACTTGGTCTCCAAAAACATCTAGATTTTAAATTGCAACAACTTCAGATATTCTGATTCCAAGGGCAATACCTAAATCAAGCTTTTTGGAAAAGATTTTCCAAATTCAGACAACAGATCAGGTGCCAAGCCCCCCGACGCAATCAGTAGAGTCCTAAATCAAACAATAATCAGAGATTCTTCCAAGAGATCGAACGCATGATCGAACCCTAAAAGAGTCGTGTTTCACCGAAATAATCCCGGAGTTGACAGAAGTTCACCCATAGAAACACTAAATCCGAGCGTCGAAATATAAAGAAATTAAATAAAAGATCAAAGACGTACCAGAAGATTAAATTTCCGTTACAGTTTGTTCGGCATCAAACTTTTCTCTGCACCTGGAAAAATGACGAAAAGGATCGCTATGCTCTTTAAGTTCGTGACTGGTGAGACTGTTCGTAAAAGCCGGCCAAACACGGGGAATTTCATCGAATTGAAATTATCGACTGGTTAACTCAACTCGAGTTAAGTATTCGTAGTTTGAGTTAGGCGATGTCGGTTTAAGGGCCTGTGCTGTGCGTCCTATGACTTGACTATAATAAGGGACGGAATCGTTTCCAGCATGATGGAGTGTTAATAGCTGACCCTTCTAAATAAAATAAAAAAATAAAAAATAAAATATTACAAGTGTCTAATGATAAACTAATTACATAGACTGAAAATAAAGAGCTCAGCCGATCTTATGGTCATTATAAAATGTTCTAAAATAATATAGAAGATTAGTTGGTTACAACGGAATGACTACAACTCCTAACAACCTTATATGAATGATTCTATACATCTGATAAACAAGTTATTAACATCCCCCCACAAACCTTATATGAATGATTCTATACATCTGATAAATAAACAAGTTATTAACATCCCCCCACAAACTGAAGTTGGGGAGACAACTTTTAGCTTATCTCGTAATAACTTGAATCTGTGATGGGAGAGAGTTGATGAAGACATTTGTAAGTTGATCGAGAGTGGAGATACGAAGCACCATGAGATTTTGTTGAGAACCTTTTCCTGGGTAAAATAATAGTCGATCTCAATGTGCTTTGTTCATGCATGAAACACTGATATCACATATGCATTGTCACAACATATTATAGGTGTTCTAGGAGAGGAATTTTAAGTTCCCAAAAGACCATACAAAGCCAAATAATCTCTGCTGTGCAGTTGTGGTAACAAGTGATGATACTCTTATTCTATAGAAAAGCAAGTTACAATGTGCTGTTTCTTTGTGCACGAGATAACATGATTCGAACTGAGAAAGATGCTGTTGAGTTGGTGTCTTGATTCCAATGAACAAGGCCGTATGCAACAAGGCCAAGGAAATGTCTGTTTTGGACTTTGGGTATTTTTGGATTTTAACCTAATTAATGCTTTAAGATTTTCTTTGGTTAATATATATATTGTTTTATTTTTAGTTTTTGGGGGTGGAAGAGAGACTTTGGGGAGAGACAAGAACGTATTTGGTTTTGGTGAGTTTTTTTTTTTTTTTTTGTTTCACTTAAGGTTCTCCTTAGGCTTTGGAAATTTATTGTTATACGTTTGGTACTATTCTTTATTCTCCATATTAGTGAAATTATTGATCGTCTTTGCCTGTGGATGTATGCAAGTTTGCCGAACCACATTAAATATTGTCTCTTGTGTGATTATTCTTTGGCGTTTCTATTTTCTAGTATTGTTTCGTGCATTGCCTATTTGAATCTAATCTGTGTTTTGTTCTGTTGTACTATTCTAGCAAAACAAACTGGTATTAGAGCTAAAGGTTGTTGTTGCGGATTAAGGATTTTTTATTTTTTAGAGACTTTGCGATAGAGGCTACAAGGTTTGAGGTTAAGAAGTTCAATGGAAAGACCAATTTTGGCTTATGGTAAGTTAAGGTTGGAGATTCAACAAGGTTTGTACAAGACATTGAAGGGGAAGTCTATTGGGATGTCGGAAAGCGACTGAGAGGATTACGACTTGAAGGCTAGGATGTTTGTACAAGGCATTGAAGGGGAAGTCTGTTGGGATGTCGGAAAGCGACTGAGAGGATTACGACTTGAAGGCTAGGAGTGCTATCTGTTTGTGCCTTGTGGATGAGGTGCTGTACAATATTCTGAATGAAGATTCTGTAGCGAAGCTTTGGTTAAAGTTTGAAAGCCTTTACATGACGAAATCCCTTACTAATCATCTCTACCTTAAGCAGAAACTGTATACCCTGCAGATGCGAGAAGATATAGGTATTTCTGAACATCTTAATGAGTTTAATAAGATTATTTGTTAGTTGATAAGTATTGGGTCAAAGTTTGAGGAAGAAGATAAGGCCCTAATCTTTTTGTCTTCGCTTTCATTATCATATGAGCATCTTGTGACAACTTTTCTTTATGAGAAGGATTCTATTGATTTAGATGAGGTAACAACAACCCTTATTTCAAATGAGATGAGAAAAAGGAGCTTTATTAGTGAGGTTCAAGTTAAGGCTAAAGGTCTGATTGCTCATAGGAAGACAAAGGGAAAGGGATTTAGTAGATTCTATCAGGATTTTAAATGTCACTATTGCCATAAAAAAGGGCACATTAAGGTTAATTGTCCTAAGCTCAAAGAAAAGAAGGATAATGTTAAATCCTCGGATGCGGCTAGCATTACAGAGAAAGATTTAGATGGTGACATGGTTCTATCTGTCACTGTTGGTGATGATGTTTGGGTCCTTGATTTTGGTTGTCCTTATCATATGTGTCATAATAGGGATGCGTTTTCTACCTACAAGTCCATTGAAGGTGGAGTTATCTTGATGGGTAATGGTATGCCATGCAAGATTTTGGGGATAGGTACAGTCAAAATCAAGATGCATGATGAAGTTCTGAGAACATTGACAGGTGTTTGGCATGTTCTTGATTTAAAGATGAACCTTATTTCTTTGGGGGAGCTGGATTTTAGAGGGTGTACAACCTTTAAAAAAAAAATCCATGAGGATTTTTTGGGGTGCCTGGGTTACTTTGGAAGCAAGAAAGGTTAAGAATATTTATGTGTTGCTTGGTAACACCTATGCTAAGGAGTCAACACAAATGTTGACAAAGCCGGGTTCAGTGATTGAGTTCAAGTGTGGCTTGGACTCTATTAGTTTGAAAGAGAACTGATTGTGTAGCCTTTGGGGTTTGGTGGAGAAGATGATCAAAGAGCTACGTTCATTTTTTTGGTTTGGTGGAATTTAAATCGAGGTGGAAATTTGTTGAGTCGATGTCTTGATTCCAACGAACAAGCCATGTGCAACAAGGCCAAGGAAACGTCTATTTTGGAATTTGGGTATTTTTGGGTTTTAACACAATTACTGCTTTAGGGTTTTCTTTGGTTAATATATATATTGTTTTATTTTAGGTTTTTGGGGGTGGAAGAGAGACTTTGGGGAGAGGCAAGAATGTATTTGGCTTTGGTGTGTTCTTCTTTGGGTTTCGCTTAGGGTTCTCCTTAGGCTTTGGGAATATGCCGTTGCACGTTTTGTACTCTTCTTTATTCTCCATATTAGTGAAGTTATTGATCATCTTCACCCGTGGATGTAGGCAGGTTTGCCGAACCACATTAAATATTGTCTCTTGTCTGATTGTTCTTTACCGTTTCTGTTTTCTTGTATTGTTTCGTGCATTGCATACTTGAATCCAATCCGTGTTTCGTTCTGCTGTGCTATTCTGGCATAACAGATGCAATATCCTAAAATGGAGCGACGGTCACATTCATTATTGGCCCAATCCGTGTCAAAAAATGCATGAAGGGAGAGTAGTCCAAGTGTGAACTAGATGCCAAAATCTAGTAATGAATAATTCTTTTAATGGCCTGGAAATGAGACTATATGAGAGTGTGCATATGTCGAGACACAACACTGATGTCAAAGGTGATATTGGACCTTGTTATTGTAAGATATTGGGGGGCCCAACGATTAGGGGCGGGCACAGACCGAGCTCGGGCTGGGTCATAGTAGGCCCAGGCTCAGCCCTCAAATTATAGACTGGGCTTAGGCTGGGGCTTGGGCCTGTAGGGGAGGGCTCGGGCCGGGATTTGGGCCTGGCCCTCATTAATTGACCAGGCCTCGGGCCGGGCTTCGAGCCAGCCCATGAATTAAAGAAATAATAATGTTGAGATGTAGGTTTGAACTCTAAACCTATCCAAGGTTCAAAATTTCGATTTTGATGGATTATTCG
>JAOXJP010234252.1:0-10189 GCA_025762735.1 Platanus orientalis | reverse complement strand
TCGTGGGAGTTTAGGGGTAGCGCCAATAGGCGATAAAATGAGGGAAAGTCGATTAAGATGGTTTGGGCATGTGCAACAAAGACCAATGACTGCACCAGTGAGGCGAAATGAAACAATACAAGTTGAAAGGGCTAGAAAGACTAGAGGAATGTCAAAATTGACCTGAGTGAATTTAACAGCAGATAAGACCCTAAACAGAGCTGAATGGCGGAACAGGATTCGTGTAGCCGATCCCAAATAATTGGGATAAGGCTGTTTGTTGTTGTTGTAATAAATTTAAAAAAAAAAAAAAGCAAAAACAAAAAAAAAAAAAGATAAAAGAAAAGAAAAATGCTACAAGAATAACAAGATGAGTATGATGAATGAGGGTACAAAAGCATAAGTCACGTTTTATGTCAAAAGTTGCTGCAATTGTCTGACAGTGGTGCTTAATTGGGTCCCAAATGTATGTAAGCACATTATTGCAATTATTGTGTCTTGACTTTGAAAGCTAACCTTATTCCAATAATTTTGTCTTCATAATTAGTCCCACAAAGCATATTAAACTATAAATTTTCCAAATGGGATAGGTTTGCTAGACGACTCAAGTAACAAAAACGGGTCTAATATCAAGTGCGACACCCCCTGATGGGACACTCAGGAGGGGGAATCAAAAACCTCCAAAAAGTGAATTGATTTCACCCCCGAGTGTCCCATCAGGGGGCGTGGCGCATACGATTTCATCCCACAAAAACGTTTACACAGATTAAGAATTTTACATGTGGCAGCTTAGGTGTGATTCAAAGGAGTTTCATTTCACCATGTCATCTTCTTCGCATATGACAAGTTTGAACCCAATAACTCCTCGATCTCACCAGCACGCGGCAAAATTAGTTCTCATCTAGAACAATTCAAAGTTAGAAACTGCAACTGTTATATAAAATTGGAAATCCAGTTCACATATTACTCTTTGTGGATGAGTCTTCTACTTCAAGTCACACAGCTAGCTTAAATGTAATAAGAACTTACAAGGACATAATGAAGCTTTATCTACAAGTTAAGACACCAAAAAGGCGTTCCACTCGGGGAACACGCATAATGAAACATATTTAGAAAGGTAGGTGAGCCATCACTTCAAAGAAAGCATTCAACATGATAATCGTGAACGCACATTGATTGTTCAAATTGTTTAATTCCAACAATTAACATACATCGCTCGTTTTCTTATAGGGAACTGTCTAGGATTTTGTATGTCCCACCATGTCCTCTCGCTGCGGCTGTGACATGTGCTGGTTTTTTTATTTTGGTGCCTTTTTTAAGTGGATTCACATTACCTGTGATGGTGAATAAATGAGCCGTCTTGAGCCGAGACACAAAGGGGAGGTGGGGTATGCAAAAAGTGTATAAGCCCCCCGCCCCCCTCCAATAAATGAATATGCCCCACCCCCTTTTGTGTCTCAGCTCAAGGCACCTCATTTATTCACTGTGATATGAGTCCCCTTTAAATAGGGAGCAAATGTTCATTTGAACATTTTTTTTCAGTTTTTACCCTTTACACCCAATTTTTATAGGTACCTACTTTTTTTTCATTTGAAAACTGTTTTTACAGTTTTAACCCTATGCACCAGCCTTTGTATGTAGGACACAGTAGGACATACAAAATCCTGGACAGAACATTTGTTCCTTTTAAAGCCCAGTCTGGTTGCCTTGAATTGTATAGAAAAGAAAATCCCACAAGAAAAGGAAAGAAAACCAACTTTCCATGGCAAACAGCTTAAGATTTTTTGAGAATATTTTGTCATGAGAAAACCTTTTCATGACAATCAGATTGGGCCAAAAAAAACCAGAATCCAAGTACTCTAACAGTCATCAAGAATGTACCCAAAAAATAATAGAGAACAAATGTTCTGTCCAGGATTTGGTGTCCTGAACCATCCTAGACAGAACATTATTTTGGGGAACAAAAAAGAAGAAAAAAAGTCATCTACGTATACACACTCAGCCAATGTCCTGCAAAAATTAAAATTAACCACCTAAAATTTTTTTTTTTTTTTTTTTTTTTTTTTTTTTTTTTTTTAATGTATGTGTCGCATTGCAAAGTCCTGTAGGACACCTTGACATGTAGATCGGGGTCCAGCATTTGATGTGTGCTAACAAAAGTTGTTGATGAGCCGAACTACTTAGGCATGGCATGAGCCACAAACCTAAGCTCAATATTTTCTTTTCTTTCTTTCTTTTTATTATTATTATTTTTTTTTTTTGGGGGGGGGGGGGGGTGGAGCCAAGATTAACACCTTATATTGAATGGGACAATTTTTAATTTTTATTAATAATAATTATAATAATGTAATATATTAAACGTAGCAAAACTTAATTAAATTTACCTTGATTCAAAATATTTCAATGAATGTGGGACATGGATATTGTATATTAATTCTTTGCCTATTAAAGCCCGATATTACAGCTAAACTTACATGGACCAAGCTGAGCCCAACCAAGCTCAAGGCCGGGCCTGCCAAAACCTTAATGAGATGAGACTAAGCCCAGCCAAAGTTCACGAGCTTGAGCCAAGCTGCACAAAGCTTTAAGCTCAGCTTGGCAAGTTGACATTCCTAGTCCCACTTGAGAGATCCAACTTCCAAATCAATGAAGTAGATGATTTCGATCATTTGAGTTTACCATATTCTATTTTTACTTTTATTGTTTATAGAAAGTTTTGGTGTCATAAATATAATCCTTCCTAATGTGTCGGAAAAGTATCGACACAAATTTCTGAAACACAAAAAATATGTAATGAATTCAGTAAATGAATATTTGGATATTTGGAAATGTGATCCAATCCCTTTGATTTTACACTTTTATACAAAAGAGTGAACCTTTGATTCTTGTTGATGGAACCCAAGGGCCAAACGGTATTATTTTGGATTCAAGTGTTAGTGTTCTTGATTGTAGGAAAATCACTTCTTCTCGGAGCTTCACACTTGATCCAAAAAGGAGTGGACCACCATGAATCTTGTTTTAAGGGACGGATTTGTAGCATTTCTGAGATACAATGAATTTTCTTCCCTTTGACAACAAACCGTTGTTAGTGGAGAGACTGGAAAGTGTACCTAAAGTCTTCAAGTGTATAAAGAGTCTTGGTGATACTTTGGAGCTTGTCTTATTATCTCTACAAAACTCTTGCTTGAAGTCCTCTTTATTATGTAAAAATGGTGTATTTATAGACTTGGAAGTGATATCTTGTCAAACATTTGATTGGGTGTTAATTGAATGCATTTATCGGTTTTAGTCTAAATGGGTATTTGTTGGAGAGAAGGCAATTTATGAAATTTTTTTTTTATTTCATGAGTGCCACTTTCCTTCTGTACCCAAGAGAATCTAGATTCAAACCTCTCTCATGGTCCCATGCAAACTAGATTTTGAGCTTGTTAATGGGTTTGGTGGTCTTATGGGTTATTGTTTAAAAACCTAGACTATGTCCAATGAACTTGTCCATGTAAATGAGCTTAATTTGTAAATATGAGACCCAGGTATGGTTTTTAGGTTTTTTTTTTTTTTTATAGATTTGTGAGGCTACAAGCATTTATTTGCAATTTGCATAAATTTTAGATGCCTATATATATATATATATATATATATAGTTTTTGTAGCTCTAGCATTATGAAGATCTCACATATCCTTTTCAAATATTCACTTTGGTTTTGGGTTTATGATTCTAGTTTTGAAGATCTCATGCACCTATCATGAACATGCTTTTGAATTTGTGCGACTTTCATCTCTAACATCATTGCATGAACTGATCTATTTGTGTTTATAAGTGTCATTTTCTAATCTTTATGCAGATTCCATCTTTTACATTGTTCAGATTTTGGTACTGTTATTTCTTCATCTAATCACTATAGATTTTGCTCCCATTGAAAATGTAAGGTTGCTAAGAAAAACTCAGTTGACATTGGATTTCCTGGTTCTTCTAATTCTCAACCTTTTAATTCAGACACCAAAATTGACTAAAAAACACTTACAAAGAATAACTTCATCTAAACCTACACTCATGACACCAATTTTCATTACTGATTGTTTCAATGAAGACAAGGGAAGAGGGGCATTTTCTTCTTCATCTTCATATTATGTTACTTCGGTTGTGATCAACAAATACAAGAATATAAAAATGACTTTCGTGACTATAGATTTAGAGAACCAAATCATGCAAAAACTAGAGAACCCCTTTCAAGATGGTTCTCGCCCCCTTTTTTTGTATGGTAGGAAAGTTTCATTGCAATAAGAAAACAAAATGCATTCACCCACAGATGATGAAGAATACAAGAGGAAAATAAAAACAAAACAAAAAAAAATCTTTAAGAGATGTGTATTTTAAAATAAGAGACCACTATTGTATTTTAAAATTGAAAAAAAAAAAAAAGAGAGAGAGAGAGATGTGTTACCTACGCAAGTAAACTATTGGGTTGTTGCTCATGGTGGATGATAGCTGGTTGCAGCCAACTATTGTTGTCATCCTGCAGCATCGCAGTATGCATGTCAAAAGGATGATGGATCAAATCATTTGTTGTTGCTATCAACCTGCAAAAAGTAGTTGACTAACCACTCATGTAAATGATGTGATGTATGAGGGTTATGTGATAACAACTCACATTCCCCCTTGTCTCTATAAAAGTGATTGATGTGAATCTAAAAAGTTTTCTAGTTTTTATTGTGAAGCTTGTAGGAACAAGAAGAAGAATAAAGAGAAGAAGAAAATCTTAAAGGTTGGTTACTGCCATAATGGCCTACAATTTCTTCTGTTTCTCTTTATCTCACTCTCTTGCTTTTAGGTTAGTGGTTTAACTACACAACTCTCCAGACAGTGGATTCCTTTGAAAGAGTTTTATCTAGACCATGATTGAGTTTCGAGTATGAGACTTAAACCATTATGCTGTCATGTTCAATTCATTGTTCATAGTTGAGTGATGAACTTTTCATAAAATACCTGACCTTAATGGGTTTAGTTTTTTGAAGAACACATTTATCTTTGTCAGGCCATGCAAACTAATAGAAAGATAAGAGGTATCTATGAGTTAAATTGTATCTTAGAGTTAGCTTGATCCCATTCCCTTGAACCATAAGGAGAGGCCTCGAGTTTCTTTAAGAAATGCGAAAATGGCACCTTCTAATGACAACTGGTTGCACCTATAATTCTTCTTTTACAAATCTCCTTTCATAAAATGGGTGCCACAGGTAAAATTAAGATGCACTTCCATAAGCAAAATTTAGTTCTACGGGTAAAACTTAGTTCCACGAGTAAAACTTAGTATTGTGGGTACAATTTAGTTCCATGAATAAAACTTAGTTTTGTGCATAAAACTAAGTTTTACAGGTAAAACTTGGTTTCGCAAATAAAACTTATAAGTTATTCCCACAAGTAAGATTTATAAGTCATTTCCATGAGTAAAACTTAGTAGTTATCTCCATGAGTAAAACTTCTAAGTTATCCCCATGAATAATTTATAAGTTACTCCCTCGAAAAATATTTATAAATTATTCCCACGAGTAGCAAAAATAAGGTTGTCCATGAGTAAAACATAAGGTTATGACTACCACTTCATAAAGTGTTTTGTGTGCTTGTTTCCAATCAAGGTTTGTAGTTTTGATGAAATGTGACAGGATCATCCTTTCTTTAACCATTATTGAACATTCATTACCTAAGCTCGCAAGAGCAATTTTATATAAAATACTCACACTTATTCCCTTCATCTATTAACTACCATTGTTTTCACACACACACACACACACACACATATATATATAAACAACAATTTGAAGATATATCTATTCTCTTGAATCAACTTGGTTAAACAACTTGAGTCAACCCGGTTCAAGTGAGAGAACTTTTCCATATGGGACAGGGAGATGTAATACATGCTCCAACATCTAGATGTCATGTGAGTACTGACTAAATGAACCGCCATTGATTCCTTCTATAGCTAAAGCTGCTACAGATCAAATTGATTGTACAACCTACTAGACAAAGATTAGGTAAATTATGACTATGAATGTCATCATCAAATACTGAAATCTCAGTTGGTAGTCTTTTCGGTCAATTTTTCAAGAAAACAAAGACTATTAGGGAACTCTAGGAAACCATTAAAATGGTTTACTCATGAGAAGAGCTGGGAATAGGAAGTTCCACATACAAAACTAGGACAAATTCAAGATAGTCAATAAAAAATCCATCTTGGAATAAGCTAAGGAATTTCATATAATTGCTAATGCAATTTCATCTATTGGGATGCCTATTGATCTCAACATATCCTTGATCAGTATACATAAGTTTTTTGAGTTGCTCCAAATTTATTTCATTGGATACTTTAGTGTAAGAGTTATAGAAATCTTGTTGGAATATTTTGAAAAAATATTGGGAAAAACATGAGAATTTTAAAGAAACTTCAACAATTTTTTTAAAATAAGCATTATACACCCATAACTCAAAAAATTATAAAAGAATATCTTTGTGTAACATGAGAGGAAGAAGGGACTTGCAAGATTGTCACCATTCTAGTAAACATATATGTTCATACCTAAATAGCTACTTAAGAAAATAACTATTGAGGTAATAACCTTTTATAAATAATACATTTCTATGCATGTTGATCCTAGATCTATTATTACACTAATATATAAAAAAAATATTTGTTTGTAATTAAAACCAATTCTATACTAATGAGTATTTAATTGATAAACAATTTATATACATATTAATAGTGCTACTTGGCTATCATACGTCAATACATGTGTATATAATATACTAACATGTTTACTAGCATTATTCACCTGATTAACTTCTATATTAATTATCATAACTTCTTAAATTCTTTTGTACTGTTTAATTAAAATAATGTTTTTAATCAACATGTATATATAGTTATTAAAAAATATAATAGTAATATATTTAGTAGTTTTTTATATGTTTTTTAAAATTTTCTATAATGTTTATTAGAATATTAACTCGTATTCAAAGAATACTTATAATTAGTTAATTGTTAATAAAATAACTAATTAATTGTGATATAATTGTAATTATAACATTGTATTTTTTACTTATTTGTTCTCATTATTTAGTTTTATTTGTGTATTTTGATTTTTGAAAAATGGAAAATTTATTAGCAAAAGTAAGAACAAGAAAAGAAATTCACCAAGGTAGTGAAAAAAATGAACAAGAAGACAAAACAAAAGAGAAAGAAATGACAAAAGAGCAAAACACCACAAAAATACAAGACCACACCATTATACAATTATACTCCTACTAGAAGTTGAATCCCCTTCTTCAAAGTCACCCGAAATAGAAATCTAATCAAAGAAGATTGTATACACAAAGACAAAAAGGGAGTCACAAGAACCAACTAATCATTAAAGAATTATCTATTCTTCTCTTTCCAAATACTTCATTTGATGGCCCTTGGTAGATAAGACCAAATAAGTTTGCAAACATCAATTTAGCCACTAACCCACCAACAAGAGACAAGATCTTTGACAGAGCATTGTGAGAAAGGCCACGACATATTAAGGTGCGATAAAAAAAATTCCAAATTTTGTATCCAATTGAACCATAGATAAAAAAGATGGTTGACATATTCCTCCTCAGCCATGCACATTACGCATCTATTAGCCAAATTATAACATCTACTCTTTAAATGATCAAGTATAAAAATTTTATTTACACACAAAATCTAAATAAAAAAATCGACTTTAGACAGAATTCCCAACACCTAAATTCCCTTGTGAGAAAACGGACTGGAATTGTAGGTCTCAAGCCCAAGAAAAAAGTTTTAGATGTGAATCTGTCATTCAAGTTAAAATCCCACACCTACTCATCATTCTCACTCGGATTTAGCCTAAAGCCTTTTAATAAAGCAAGCAATCTCCTCAATTGCCCATTCATTCAGATTCCTTCTAATTAAAGGAATCCATCATCCACTCTTCATCATCATAGTTAGTCATTATGGAACTTTGCTTGTTGACAACTAGACTAAAGATTTTCAATTCTTCCTTAAGGGGGATATCATTATACTACAAATGTTCCTAGAACTTAATATCCTCGTCAGAATCTAGCTTCATTCTAATAATTGTTATAATCAAACTTACCTTTAAGAATGAACTTCAAGAACCCACGTGCCATACCCAGCCCACACGTCCCTAAGACCCCATACTAAGTGTTAGTGTATTTGATGTCAATGCCATGGACAAACCATATGTATGATCTATGTCTTGTAAGTGTCCAATGTACTCTCAAGTTCAAGACAAGAAGACAAGGTAGACCAAAGACTTGAATGAAGACCAAAAGCCATCTCGGATTGCCCATTCTACAAAAGGTATAAAGCATGCATTGCAAATAGTTTCATAAACCAAAATTTGGACCTAAACATGGTGGTAAAATCCACAAAAGACCCAAGAAAAAATAGCCTAAGAGCAGCCCCTACACTATTCCAGAAAAAGGGTAGAGATTAGGGCTGTGAACGATCATGGATCTCGTGATTGATCACAACCCAGATTTGGACCTCAGTCTGAGGGTTTCGAGGGTTTGTCCCCTTCAGGTGTGATCGATCACCAAGTGTATCATGGGGCCTAAAACCTATGACAGATCATGGATCTCATGATCGATCACGAGCTAAAAGAGCCTGGAGCCAAATTCGTGATAAATCACGGGTCGTGATCTATCACCAATCACATGATCAATCATGGGGATATTTTTTTTCAACTACATTCTTTTATTCCTCTCATGCAAAATTTTCAAAATTTGAACCCTGTTTTTCAAAAATCTAAGACTCTAAAGAGTTGTCCATTTTCAAAAATTTCAATCCAATGGTTTGGGTGCTCTTCACCCTTATAAAAGGGAATCTTTCCCTTTAAGGAAAACACTTCAAGCAAACTAGAGAGTGTTAAAACCCCTTCCAAAAATAGAGCCTCCTCCCTTGAGAAATCCCTCTCTCTCTCACTGTTTTACGCAAAATTAGATATCATCTTCTCCAAAGATCACTCTCTCATTCTCTCATCTACAACACCAAGCTACTATCATTGAGGAGAACTCCTAGTGGGTTCTTCCTAAGAGGAAAATCCTACTTGGCTAATCTCAAGGAGTACTAGAGCCAAGGCTTGAAGGTGGTGGGTGTACTAAGGCATATAAGCTTAACAAGGAGCATTCAAACTTTGGTAAACATCAACCATCTAGTGATAATATTTGTTTACTTTTTGCATTCATATTCATACTTATCTTGCTTTGCTTCCGCCGGAGACACCGAAAACTTGACCACACTCACCAGAGACTCCGAGTGTATTGAATAGCTTGTCGAGGACAAGTAGTGTAGGTTTTTGTATGTTTTTTACCTAAATTTTATTAGGCAATTTAAATGAAATATACCTAAGCTTGGATGTGAGTTTTAAAAGAGTGAACATAGTCCATTGTGCCGAACCACTATAAATCTCTTGTTATTGATTGATTGTGTGATTGTTTACCTCTTTACTCTTATGCTTGTAGCTACTCTTACACACCACCTATTTGATAAAATTCTTGAGTAAACACTTTGTAGCACACACACAGTTGGTTTAATTCTAAGAAGATTAAAATTGAATTAAAGTCAATCCTACAATTTAAGAAAAAGGATAAACAAGTTTTAAATCCTATTCACTCCCCCCCCCCTCTAGGATCAACGTACTAGGTATTTCACTAAGTTAATCCTATACATGGCAACTACCACCATCTTCCATAAACTCTCTTTCCTCACCAAAATGCCACGTCAATTTCCTAAGTAAAGCTTGGTTATAAACTCTAATCCTTGTCACCTATTTCAATGAAAATGTTTATTCATTATTTCTAAAGTTTTTTATTTACTACAATTGATTTTCAATTAAAATATTGATTCTTTTAGTTTTAATTTTATTTTTACATCTTAATTTCAATTATTTGTTAATTTTTAAATTTAACCAATAATTAAATGTCACACCTTAGAGTACTTTATCAAAACCGATGACCAAAATAGTGCCCAATGGAATGAGACTAAGGAGGTCTTTGTAGAGAGGGTGGGGGAGAGAGACAGAAGATAAGGAGGGAGGGAGGGAGAAAGAAGAGAAAGAGGGAAACTTCACTTTGGCATGGTGGTCCAAAGGCGGTGGTGCTTTGGGTAATTTTTTTATTTCTTCATCTTCTTCGTTTTTGTCCTCC
>JAOXJP010234251.1:0-10189 GCA_025762735.1 Platanus orientalis | reverse complement strand
ATTCCATGTGTGCTAGTCTTTTAAGTTCTGAATTAAGTTAGTGACCGCATGCCTTAGATCGGTCTGATTTTGTTTTAATTCTTATATTTGGTTCTATTTTATGCATGTTTAGAGTAGTTTTATTATCTTATTCTTTTAATTGAGCTTAAGTGTGCTTGATTTTAGAGTACGAATCTTGTTTATATCTTCTTGTTGCTTGGCGTAATATCCTAAGATCTCTAATTGCACATGAATGCAGTGCATCCTGCATCAACTCATCTCCTCCAATGAGTGAAATAATCCCTTCTTTGATAATCTCCCCTCCAAACATTCACCTTCCTCCAGAGTATGTCTTGGAAATGCAAAACCCCCCATGCTTTAGGAAACAACATCCCGAGTCTGAATCAGATGAAGCCCTTTCCGTGGTTAACATCACCCCTTTACCTTTACCTGGTGCCTTCGACTTGTTCTTGGGTCTGCTTGGGCTTAATCCTCATGGATGACTATCTCATTTTGTCTTCTTTGAGCTAGGCCAGAGGTTGGTTGCTTTGATCTTTTGTTTCCCTGAACAGGTTGCCTCAGTTCTTTTAAGGCATTTGGATTCGATACAAAATCCCTTTTTTGACCCCGTCTAACCCTTGATTCTTGACTTGGGCTTGAGAGCATGATGGGGTTCCATTTTAAAAGAGGACGATCCTTTCCATCCATGATTCTTAATAGGGACCTGATTTTCTGTCCTCCTTTGGCTCATCTTTCCCAGGCAATTCGGTTTGAATCTCTTGGTCTACTCATAAACCTGAGAGTCCCTGGGTCGCTCTTTGGGTTTGACCTCCATAGGTTTGATCTCCTAGTTTGAGTCCGGGTGAACAACATCATCTTCCCTACCTGATAGGAAGTTGAAATAAGACCACTCCTCAACCGAATTTGAATTTCGTCTAAAACTCTCCCTTTTCGCTGTATGACATACCTGCCTACCCAATCATCATCACATGTTCTGGCGCCACTATCCTTAACGGTTAGTTTCTCCAACACCACCACCAGTCTCTTTTGGACAGCCTGGTTAGCCCTATCAGCATCTAGATGACCGATAGGTAGGGGTGGCAATGTTTGACACGACTCGTGAACCCGACATGAACCCAACACGAAATAACTAGGTTAGGGTTGACGTGTAAACGTGTTTTGTGTAAAAGCGAGTTGACCTGCTTTGACAAGATTAATAAATGGGTCGGGTTCGGGTTGAGGCATATAGTCGTATACCCTTAACTTGACATGACACGAATATGACCCGCCAACATGAACTACCACATAACTCGCGAACTTGAGACGAAATAATTGGGTTAGGGTTGATTGTAAACGTTGACATGATTAATAAATGGGTTGGGTTAGGATTAAGCCATATAGTCGTATACCCTTATCTCGACACAACACGAACCTGACTTGACAACATGAATTGCCACCCCTACCGGTAGGTCTCCAGTGACATACTTCTGGCCCAAAAGGTCCCTGTCCACCGGGACATTATCTCTATTCGCTCGAGGCCCACCTTGAGCTTTCAGCATTCCCACTTATAGGGTTTAAGAGACATGCTCTCTGCTCCAGCCATATTGAGAGGCGAAATGAATAGAAGCCACCATTGATAATGGAAGAGGGGGCCTCCCCTTGATTACGCACCAGGATTCTGAGCCATTTGACCGAGAAGTGATCCTGTGGAACACACTTGATAAACCCCCCCACAAACATTGCCTATGGCCTTGATCACCTTTGCCCACAAATGCATTGGGAATCCATATATCCTCACCCAATGACCTTCCTCTCTCAGACCAAAGCCTTGACACCCTACTCTAGGATGCCACGCATCTATGAAGAATCTGCACCCTCCCCATTCTTTTTTGCCTTCCTGCAGAACCCTAAGGGCTTCTTTTGTCGATAGGAGAGAGAGGAGGTGTGACCCATTTGGCATTTGCTTCACATGAAACTCCCCCGGCATTCTTCCAGACTTTTTTTCCCCATGCAGAGCATTGGAGGGCTGTGAGCAGTTCCGACGATTCTGGCAATGAGGAAGGACCCCATCTGCTTCAAGCACCCTATCGCCTCTTCTTTGTCCATCTCCAAGACCTTAGACCTCCCCTTCAATGAAATTGACTTCCTTTTTCTCTGGCCAGAAGTTATTGTCCACAACATCAGCATAAGTTCTGTTCAGCTGTGATTCAGAAGCCACATCCCCCTTTGTCATTTGATTCCAATGTGGAGGGACCCACTTTGTTCGCCTTTCTACTGGGTTACTTCTCCTTGAGAAACCACAGACCCACCGATGGGCCATCTTTGACTATTGCAAGTTCGTGAGAGAGTTCACTTCTATTTATACCACTGAGAATCTATATTCAAATAATTCAAAGGAATCATATTTTCTGACTTTGTATTTGAGTGGGAAGCTCTTATTTATTGTCCCATATACTTTGACTTTTTGAAGATAATATGCTTGCTGTTCAGCTGCTTCAGTATACTTGTACACTTTTTTTATATTTCAACAATAAAAGGAAAGAAAAAAGAAACATACACTTCATTTTCCATTCCACTGCAAGGTTGGACACTTGTGTGAGCCATGCTGGTGCCCTCTTTTGTGTAAAAAATGTTTTAATTATTTTGATTTTCCTGTTTCATCTATGAGTGTAGCATACCTCCAAAAGTAGCAAGATTTACTCTTTTCAATTCTTGAAGTTAAGAAAAACTTAAAAGCATGCACATAAATTTCATTTTTCCTTTTTTTTTCGATCAATAATGTCCTGTAATATTGTTCTGGTTCTTTACAACTTCATACCTGCTCAATATTCACAGCTTAGATTCTCAATAAAACATACAAGTTTTAAATTCCAAAATTAAGTTCATTTTTCATCTCATCATGAGTGCATCTATGTAATTGATTTGTTCAGCTTTAGAGTTTTATCACCATAGTGGCATGGTATTAAATATCTCGAAATATCTTAAATATCTTCCGACACATGTCCATATCTATCAGGACCGACACAACATATTCCTATACCGACACGAAACATTAAGTACATTATAAAAATTCATTTTTTGGTTAACATAATGTACAATGTTGGTGTGTTTGAGTAAATATTCCCCTTTCATAGTGTATTATTGCCTAGTATCGACATTGTGTTGTTATGATAAAAAATTATAAGAAAAACGATAAATTTCAAATAAAGTAAAAGGAGGGAGAAGAAGAAGTTGAAGATAAGAAAGAAAAAAATGAAGAGAAAATAGTTGTTCCCATATGCTTATATGGTTAGATTATATTATTTTTGTCAACCATTATGTATGCATGTGCATTTTTAAATAATATTAAAATGCAAGTGTACTAAAATAAGATATCATTCTTAATGAATCTATTTGTTTCCTTGTGTATATGTAGTTAGATTTGAATATGTTTCTTAAGTTTCCACAATTTTTACAATATTTCTTTTTGATATTTCCGACATTTCCGATATATGTTTTATTTTGGCATGACCGATATTGCCACCGACGCCGACATTTTGAACCTTGCATAGTGGCACACAAACGGTTTCAAAGTTTGTTTGGATCCTATGATTTCATATATTGAAGAAATTATAATTTTGAGATCACCAACTAATCATTTCTGTTGCGTTGATTGTCTTTGTAGAAATGAATGGAAGTATTCCTGGATCAAACACATCTACTTCTTCAAAGGTGCAGGATCACCTGGGCTCTTCAGTTAATTTTTCCACCCCGGAGAATGAAGGGAAACTGAATTCTAGTCAACCAGGAATAAACATTAAGCTGCTAACTAGCATGGATAATTCATCTGGGGTTACTGGTTCAACAGGGAACGTCCAGCCACAGACTGCAACAAACTCCAGGAGGCAGCTTCTTGAAGATACTGACTCAAAGATGCAGGAGAGTGGTTCTGAATCTAAATCTACTGATGGGGATGTTCTTGGTGCAACTGTGGAAAATGATGAAGGTCTGGAAGTGGATGCTGACAATTCTTTTGAGTTATTCCGTAATGGTGAGGAGTCAGCTGATGAGTTCAATTATGATTATGATGATTATGTTAATGAATCCATGTGGGGAAATGAGGAGTGGACTGAAGAGAAGCACGAGAAATTGGAGGATTCTGTGAATATTGATTCACACATCCTTTGCACTCCAGTAAGTTAGAGTTATAGACGAGTCATGAGTGTGTCATAGATATGCTTGATCTTCTTTCCATCTGATATATGGCAGGGAAAGAAAATCTTGAGAATAGTTATCTCTTACAAGTAATTCTTTTGCTTTTCTCAGGTCATAGCAGATATTGACAATGATGGGGTACCAGAAATGGTTATTGCTGTATCCCACTTCTTTGATCATGAGTAAGCTCTCTTCCATAGTAACACACAATTATTTCTTCTCTGTCTTCTTTCTCTCTCTTTCTTTTTGTCTTTTTTTTTTTTTTTGAAGGATAACAGCTAATAATTATTCAGAATTGACTCTCGGGCATTTCTCGGTTATATATATTTGTTTTCTCCAAATGAATGTGTATACCATTTATCAAAAAAAAAGAAAAATAAATGTGTGTAGTATTCTTATTAAAAGTTTTATCATCTTGTCATCCATTATTTTTCTCTTCATGGTACGAGATGTATTCTATTTGTTTCGTCTTGGTCAATAAAATGCTGAATTCTGTGGTCCCTTTTCTACCTAGGTAGTTAATAAGTAGAGCTTAGCATATCATGCAATCTACAATTTGGTGCTTTAGGTATTGCTTGGCCGCTTCTCCCAGTATTTACTTTTTTGAGATTGTTCAAGAGGCTTTTTATAACTTCTACTTTTTTAAGTAGAAGTACTAGCAAATGAAACCATGTGGAGCACAGTAAGTGATGTAGTTCTATCGGAAACCTACACGTAATGAACCCATTGAGATTACATTAATAAAAAAGAAAAGAAAAGAAAAGAAAAGAAAAAGGTTCAACAAAAACAAAAGAATTCATAGTTTGCACATGAACGAAATAATTGCATTTATATTTACTATTGTCCCGAATGTTGATAGTAATCATCATCTAACAAACAAATACCTTTATAGTTCTTCCACAAATTTTGTAGGTAGAACAGTATGAGAATACTTCTGAAAAGGAAAACTATTCATCTTGATGTCTATTTATCTCAACCAGACTAAAACCAGGTACTTTGTTCAATCTTCTCCCTTTAATATCAAACCTCATCAAATATATGTTATCGGCTTATCTACTCAAGCAACATTTACTATAAGTGACGATGAATAAATTGGCCATACCAGACATCAATGTACTTTAAGAACTTTAATGCAAACAAGTCTAATATGAAATCAACAGACAAAGTTGAGTGAACCCGCAATTAATGAAGGATTTTAGATAGGCAGGGTATGGAGGGAGGATGAAAATATATAAAACGGATAATAAATTAAACAATTCTTTGTAGCAAAACATTGTAACACATATTACCATAATTCTGAAACAAACATTTATGGAGAAGCCTGTGGTATATAGCGGACTTAAATTACTGCCTCACCTTTACTTTTTTTGAAGATGGAGAGGACAACTAATGGAACATGCTAGTATTTCAGCGTGCATTGGTGTGTTTTCTACAGTTTTCCCCTTCAGTGGAGGAGATGGGAAGAGGGAAGATTCAGTGGTGGGAAGAAAATGACTTAGGAAGAGATTTTTTATTTTATTTTTGGATGAGTTATGAAGAGATTGTTTCCATGTTTCTTTTTGGGAGGAGAGAAATATATTTGGAAAGAGATTTTATGAGAGATGAATTAGAGAGATATTTTGTTAGGTATAATAATTTGTTTTTAAAGAGAAAAGATTCATTATGAAGGGGATAAGGCATCCTTAAAGCCCAATACAAGGAACAAGCCAAAAGAACAATTAATGGATGTAAAATTCTCTTACAAGTTTACCCACCCCTTTTAATCTCTACAAAAGTACAATTGAGAAACTCTTTACTATTCATCGCCCAAAAACAACATCTTTTGTTGCCCCTTTTGAACACCCTAAAGGCTCCACATATTTGTCAAAGGTCCTCTCCAGCCATAAGGACCAACTCACTACTGGAAGCATCATTCTCCGCAGCACCTTCTTTCTAGACACACCTGGGAGCCTCCATTCTTTTATCATGGAAAATCCACGAGACTCCAACCTTCTTGAGAAGGAAAATTTGCACCTCTATTGAAAAGACACACTGAATTAGAATATGGTTCATTGATTTTTCATCCTTTAAGCAAAGGGGACATGTTTGAAAGAAAATGGTGTCTTCTTCTGAGATTGGCCATGGTTAAGATATGACTTCTAGTAGTTGTGATGCAACATGCATGTGGGATAGTGAGTGTGTGCTCAGGAGATAGGAATAAAATTGATAAAGTAATAAAGAAAAATAAACAAGATTCCTACTCGCAAGTTCACATGCTAATTTAGACAATTCTTTAATTTAGGCTCAATATATACTAGAGGAATTAGGGCTTACAAAAATTAATAAACAAGTAAAGACCTAATTAACATGCTTGGATTATCAATAAGAGACAAAAATTTAATAGTGAGACTAATGCAAGTCAAACTAGAAAAGGGCCTAAATTAGGCAAAAACATTAGAGAAATAGGTCAAATAATTCCAAGAATGATCTGAGAGGTCTAGAGATGAGTTTAATAATATATTTAGACAACTAGGATATTGTGTTGGTGTTTTGTTTAGACCAGAAAATAGTAAACTCAGATCCAGGCCATATGTCACAACATGCTAAAAATGCCTACTGTCAGAAATTTGAAAAGAGAGCTAAATAGGAGAAAAAATTCCTAAATCTGATGTTGAATGTCTCCTTGAAGATATTGAATATGTTCGTAATCAATAACCATGCTTAAAATCCGATTTGGGGATTTCCCAGATTTCAGAAAATTTTCTCTTCTCCAACAAGTGCCGCCAACGCTTTTTACAAAATATATTTTTTTATTTTTTGAAATGGGGCCTACCCACTAGGATCGTCTAAGGGTATAGTGTAGGCATATATGTATGGGTATATTGGGTATAAGGGTATTTTTGTACCCTAGTATATAAATAAAACATTGCATGGGAGTAGTGTACGACTACAGTATTCTTCCCCATACGTTTTTCTCTTTCCTTCTTCTTTTTAGCCTCTTAATCTAACTCATCTTCAACCTACACAAGCTAATATGGTATCAAAGCATAAGGGATTCGATTAGGGACTGATTGATGATGAAGAACACTGTTGATGTCAGCAAGTCTGTACGACCTCAAAGCTCGAAAATGGCATGGGTTGGTTCGCAATGATTTGTCATGGTTTATGAACATTTTTTGGTAATTTTTTGATGATTGAAACACTGTTTTTGGGAGATTTTTAACGAAAAAAACTAGATTTGACAAATCTGTTCGATTTGGGTTTTTTTTTTTCAGATATTGATCCCAAGTAGCTGGGTTGTTTTCTTATTTGTGATATTTCAAAAGTGGTTTGGCTCGATTTGGTGGAGGATCGAAGCTTTGGTGATGCTTTTTCTCCCTACTGTTACTGCCTGGGGCTATTTTACCCCATTTTTGACGATTTTTTTATTCAAAAAATTGTTTGCTCTCCTCTGTTCATGCGAGACATGCAGCTAAATGTTGATGATGACTCATGTTTTGAAGAACTCTAGTGTTGATTTGGGCTCTCCGGTTCACTGTTGAAGCCTGTGTGCAGGTCTGTTTGAACTTCTCGACAGTGTGTGGTAGTGCTGTGTGCACATAGATCAGTATGGTCTAGTTGACGTGCATGAAAGATCTTGTGTGGTAGTTTGTTTTGGTGTGTACTACTTGGTAGTCAGTAATACCCTGTGGTTGAGGGTTTAAATATGTCGGAAACTAGTGATGTTACTTTAAACCCTCCAGGAGGTTTGGAGGTGGGACATGAAAATCTTAACACACTCATTTCAACAGTTAGATTTGATGACAATAATTTTCTCCCTTGGTTTCATTCAGCCAAAATCTACATCACAAGTAAAGGGAAACTTGGTTATCTGACAGGTGCGACCAAGGCTCCGGATCCGAAATCTGCCACATTCCCTAAGTGGGAGGCCGAAAATGCCATCGTTATATCTTCGTTGCTTCATTCCATGAAGCCTGAAATTTCTAATACATACATGTATTTACCAACGGCTAAAGCAATCTGGGACTCTATGATTCAGACCTATTCTAAGAAAGGGAATAGAATAATGCCAGGATGTATGATTTACGCCAGAAGGTGTCCCATTTTCGCTGGAGAGATAAATCTCTCTCATCTTACTATTGATTATTACAAGACTTATCGTCCCAAGTGTTTTAAGGATGTTGTTGAGTATCATATGGAAGTTGAGTAAAGCAGAGTGTTTGACTTCTTGGCAAGACTAAATACTGAATATGATGGTATCTGCATATAAATTTTGGGTAAGGATCTATTTCCAGCACTTAATGAGGTTTATTCATATGTGTAAGAAGAGGAGGACCGTAGACATGCCATGTTAAACCCTCCACCACCTCCTTCCTTAGAAAAGTCAGCTTTTTATCTCCTCCACTCAGCGTGGTGGTCATGGAGGTTTCTGTGGTCGTGGTGGCGGCGGCAGGGGAAGCTTCTCTGATGGTTGGGGTGGTTTCTTAGGAGATGACAGAGATAAACTTAAATATGAACATTGTGGTCATTTCCGACATACAAAGAATACCTGTTGGGACTTACATGGTCGTCCTCAGGAATTTCAGAGTCATCCTCCTTAGCATGGTGCTTTTTCTGGGGGGGCGTCGTGGTGTTGGTTCTCGCTTCTTTGATGGTGGCCGATCGAGTGCCAATTCTGTGATGTCTATTTCATCTGTTGATATACTAACTGATGCATCTGCTCCTGCTACCAGCACTTTCACAGGACAAGATTGAGGCTCTGCGATGCTTTATGTCTAGTTTGGATTCATCTACTTCATCCCCTCAAACTTCCTTTGCTTAGTCAAGTATCTCTGCCTCTACATTTAGTGCTAGTGTCTCTACTCCTGGTCACTCCTGGATCATCGATTCAGGAGCGTCAAACCATATGACTGGTACGTCTATATTTTTTTCTTCATATTCTATTTGTTCTGGGAAGGATAAGGTACGTATTGCAGATGAGTCTTATTCTTCTATTGCGGGCAAGGGGAATATATCTGTCACCCCTCCCTCCCTTTACCTTCCATTCTTTATGTTCTTTAGTTTATTTTAAATCTGTTATTTGTGAGTTATCTAACCAAGTCCCTTAATTGTAGTGTAACATTTTTTCTTTCTCACTGTGTTTTTCAGGACTTGGGTTTGAGGAGGACGATTGGTAGGGAACATGAGGACAATGGCTTATTTCTTAGATGTTCCTTCTCATTCATCATTTCCAATTCAACAGCTTCCTACTCCAACAATGAAGGACAACAATACCAATTCTCTCCAGTTGTTCCAGTGGCACAATCGTTTGGGCCACCATTCTCTTTCCATTTAAAAAATATTGTTTCCGCTGTTATTTTCAAATTGTAGTTCTGTTTTTCATTGCACACTTTACGAGTATGCAAAGCATTATCAAACTTCTTATCCAGTTGGTTTGAATAAAAGTGAATCATTTTTTGATGTTGTTCATTCTGATGTGTGGGGTCTTGCCCCTATTGTTTCTTTATCTGGTTTTAAATACTTTGTCACATTTGTTGATTTATCGTGGGTTACTTGGATATATCTTTTAAAATCCAAAAGTGATGTTTTTCTTACCTTCGTCTCTTTTCAAAAAATAGTTGAGACACAGTTTAACACAAAAATCAAAGTTCTATGTTCTGATAATGGTGGGGAGTACATGTCTCAATCTTTTTCATCATTTCTTGATCAGTTGGGCATTATCTATCAAACCACTTATCCCGGTACCCCTGACTAAAATGGAGTTGCAGAAAGAAAAAATAGGCACTTACTTGAAGTATCTCAGGCTTTATTGTTTACTATGAATGTGTCCAAAACTTTTTGGTCTAATGTTGTCCAGACTGCTGTCTTTCTCATCAGTAGGATGCCTACCAAAGTCTTTGGTTTTAAGACACTTATTGATATTCTATCCTCCCCTACTACCTTGTTTCCTATTCCCTCACAGGTTTTCGGGTGCATCTGTTATGTACATGTTGACAAATCTCAGCGATCTAAACTTGATCCTAAATCCCTTAAATGT
>JAOXJP010234250.1:0-10189 GCA_025762735.1 Platanus orientalis | reverse complement strand
GAGAGAGAGAGAGAGAGAGAGAGAGAGAGTTTTTATACAAAAACATATTAAACACAAACGTATCCTAAGACAAATTTTTTACATTAGACCTTCCAACCAAATTTTGACCAAATCATTGATTGTTTCCAACTGCTAACTATGAGTGTACCCCAATACTACACATGTCTCTCCAGGATAATAAACATCAGGATATACTATGGCCCTAGGACTAGAGAAAAAAAAATTGGTTCATATTCATGTCCATTTAAAGCAAATAGGAACCTATATGTATCCAATTCGATTAAATATCTAAAAAACGTCCGATTATTAATGAACTGAATACAAATATATATACATTAGTTCCAATTAAATATCTGTTTTCATTTATATATATATATCCGATATTCGACTAATGTAACGGATATGAATATGAACCTATATGCATCTAATTCGATTAAATATCCATTCCTTTAAAAAAAAAATATCCAATAATAAATGAACCACATATGGATATGCCGGTATGTAGATCACATCTAGTTTATTTGCATCCCTACCTAGGACTAACTTAGCATATTTTTAATCTATTCGTGAAACAAAATGGTCCATTTTCTAAGATTATGACTTATGGGGCCACACAGATGAGGCTTGGTTTAGTCTTGCAAACCTCATATATGCTTCTTGAGAGAGAGGATTTTATATGCCGACGCTATCCTCCTCTAACCTCTGCTGAGGGTCAAATGGGTGGAAACATCATCACTGAAAGTGATTTTCACTTTTTGGGGGGCATGTGTAAATCACTTTTGACGCTGATGTGGCCACCCCTTGACCTTAGCGGAGGTTTGCATCAGCGTAGAAAATCCTTGCCAGTGCCTCTCTAAGAGAGATGCCATTATATGGCTTCTCCAAAGGAAGAGATCAGGGTTTCAAACCTCATGGGCAACAGCTCTGCAATGGATTTCATTGATGTCTACCCTGAGTGCTAGTGGTAGTGCAGCCGTGCAGGGCTGCTGATGCAGCAGCAGGCCCTAGTGATCCTACACCTAAAAGAGGGGGTGATATCGTCTACGCCGCCCCCCTCTGCGATGCTCAGGAGCCGAGACAGAGGGGGGGGAATCAATTCACTTTTTTGGGGGTGAAGTGACGTCTCCAAAAGTGAATTGATTCCCCCCCTCTGCCTCTGTCCTCGAGCATCGCAGAGGGGGCCGTCACAGACGATATCAGGCCCAAAAAGAGAGGGAGAGGGCTGGAGGGGGCATCACTCATTGTGTCCGTTTCTCTATGAATAGATTCCCTAGAGGGGGCATTGACATACATCACCGTCAACCTTTAGGGTTTTATCAGCTTAGAAAGTAAGATGCTTATTTGGCTACAACAACAACAGTAATCCCTCCGACAGATTCGTCTTTCAGCTTCCACTCCCCCTTTTTAAGAGCAAGTACTAGGAAAAAAGTGATCTTTATTGGCTGAAATTCATGCACGCACGTCATCTCAATTCTAAATCCACATGTGGGAGTAGTGGTAATCCATAACTGCGGGCTCGTCCATTCAATTTCAAGTAATGTTTGGCCATAAGTTATAATGTAGGAGACATCATGGAACATTTCAATCTTTTTGAGGATTTCTTTGAAATGGCTTGGGACCCACCATTGGAAATGGGTCCCAGCCAAAAAACAAAAACAAAAAACTTCAAAAGTTAATGAAGCCTACCACCCTTGGTGGGACCTAGGGTTGTAATGGGCCGGGCTGTGATAGGATCAAGCCCATTCTAATTATCTTCAATGTGCCAAACCCTTTCGTATATTTTGAAGAGAGGATTGAATCCGCTATTCATGAATGGGTCTATCACAGTCACAAATGTGTGTCATTTTTTTCATCTTGGAAGATTTCAAACTGTAAATGATTTCAAAGTGTAGATGATCCTCTCTCTAAGGCCTTGTCTGGTTGCCATGAAAATAATTTCTCAGAACAAGATTTTCTCGAAAAATCATTTTTAAGCTGTTTGATGGTCATGAAAGGTTGGTTTTCTCATTATTCTTTTCTTGTGGTGTTTTTTTTTTATTCTTCTATTTTATTTTCTATATAGTTCAAAGCAACCAGACTGGGCCTAAAAGGGAGGGGAAACAGGGAAGTGATACGGGTCCCATTACGCAATGGTGAGTGGGCAACCCTGTTCGAATCTTTCCTCGAAAAGGAGAAAGACATATCATCAAAAAGATGAATACGATTGTTTACCAATAAAAAAAGTTGAATACGGTTTTTACAATCCACAATGATGTTACTGAATTCCCAAGGACATTCACTAATGTCTTTTTGAATGCAACTGATAACTTCTTTCGAATCTCCATCCAAAATGATGTTCTTCAAACCTAGAGCATTGGTTGATAAGACCCAATGAAACAGCTTTGCTTTCTGCCATTATTGGAGACACAAGGACACTGCCATCAGAGTCTGCAAATAATCCCTTTGGAGAGTGAATTTTGCTTTCCAGGGGGGCACGTGTCCGCCTCCCATGCCCACAAATAAGTCTCTGGGCAGGAGAGAATTCTTTGGGATAAGGCTGCCATTATAATTCCTTAAAACCATGTCAAGGCTCGATCTATTAGTTTATGGAGCTATAATCCCATCAAAATTGACCTTGATAATATCATTAACGGGAGGGATTAATCGTTGGTCCTTTTCCTGAATGGCTTTAACACTCCGAGACCTCACGAAGGGATCATGCTCTCGAAGCAAACTACATGAGGAAGAAAAAATCTTATATATGTTAAAAGGCTTATTCTATAAAATTAAGTGTTGAAATATAATAGGTATATTAATTCATCCCTTTCCTATCACCTTAGAGTATTAGGAGAGGCCGTCAATTGCTTTATTTAAGATGGTATCAGAGTCAGGTTTTAGGTTGCGAGTTCAAATCTCCCCGTGAATGCAATTATTTTCTCAGGTCCTTTGTGTACATGTATGCACGTTCTATGGACTCGCACCAAGCTCCCAGCATTCATTGTCCAGGAGTGTCCTTCATGAGGGGGAGTGTTGAATATATTACGTTAACTCTAACCTCTCCTCACACATAGATCCCTGTGTTAATTGTCTTAGAGTGTCCCTCTAGAGGGGGAGTGTTGAAATATAACAAGTATATTAACTCATCCCTCTCCTATCACCCTAGGTTTTAGGAGAGACGGAATTGCTTTATTAAAGATTAAGGCCTTTATATACATCCAGATATCCCCACTAATGACAGCAATAAGCTCAAATCTGGTCTTAGATTCTTTGGGATTGAGATTCCATCTCCATCCATTTATTAACCTATTCACAAAGGGAGAGAGCATCATTATTTACTGTTCTTGTGGCAAGAGGGGAGGCAAACCACACCTGGTCAACATAATGGCACTTTATTAAACAGTGAAGAGTGGATTCATTTTCCATAAAGTGACTCAAGATCTTGCCAAAGCAGACATCCCTAAAGCTACTTCGCTGACTGGGAGTTGTCTCCCCCTACTTTCTTGTTTTCGTCTGTTTCTTCGGATATGAGTGATCTTTGAGGGATTGAGATCCTTGTTAGTTCTTTCTCATACTAAAATGAAAATTTCTGATAATAATAGTAATGATGAGGATGATGATGATGATAATGATAATATAAAAACGGACCCAAATAAAAAGCATGGTTCAAGCGAGTTAGCGAGGTTCTCAATTGGACATGTTTGGGGAGGTTGGCTGGTCGAATTGGTGTTACCCAGTTCATTGGTTCTTGAATTGTGGTCCATGGCACATACTACATGGTTCGGGATATAGTGAGTAAACCTGGTTCGTTAAAGTAGGCTGCAAAACAACTATTGTGAACCAGATCTTAATGAACCACCTTGTAATGCGAGCGTTGGTGCAACAAATCAAGTACCTCTGGTTCGACTCAAGATTCATTGATCGCCATCTCAAGTAGAACCAATCAAATGGGTCAAACGGTGCATATTGACAATCTGTGCACTAAGGGTGTTAGTGGGCTGGGTTTGAACCAAGCCGACCATTGCCCAACCTGACCCAAAGCTTATATAGCCAGGCGAGGTCCAACTTGGCCCATCTGGAGCAAAAGAATTCAAGCCCAATATTGACAAGCTGGCGACCTATTAGCACCTGTAGCTAACTCATCTCATGAGTGGCAATGTATAAGACAATTCTCTGAATACGAATTGATTCAAGTCTATGTAATTTGGTGGTTTTCAGGATTCCTGTGCTGTGTGTTGTGAATCCCGGTGACCATTTACTGAACCTAGCACCAGGCAGCCTAGATTAGTCTCAGTTTGGTCTGGGAATGGGGGCAGGGTCAGGTGGGTCTGGACCGCCTAACGTGGTCTCAGACAGAGAGTCTGGGCCCAAGCCAAATGAACTAAAGGAAACATATTCTGTACTGTAAGAGTACAAAAATTTCAAATTGGAGGGCCGGGCTAAGGATAGCTTAATGTTCTTAGTGGGTTGTAGTAGGCCTGGCGTAGCCCATTGCTAGCAGCCAGACTTAACGGAATTGACAAGAAGCATTAAGTGAACAGCCATGATCATTAGGGTTTTTGACAAGTGTACAGTCTCTGATATTGTATTGATTTAAGGAAGTTACAAGGTTCATTCTTTCTTTTACATTTTCCCCTGATTTTTAAGTTTAATAACACATTTTTTATCCTAATGACAAAATTATGAAGTTTTATTTTGGTTAAGTGACTTCTAGAATTCAAGACCTGTAAATAAGCCAAAAAAGACCAACGTATTGCATAGAAGATGATTAAAAGCACTATCCTCGAATTTGATTTCATCCCCCTTTTCTCTTAAATCAATACCTCTGTGCTACTATTTCTTAGTGAGACTCTGGTATTGTGAGTTTTCACAGCTAGTCTGGTTCGGTTCCCCTTTGGGTCTAAGGACCAGAGAAAACGAGAGATCTTTTAAGATTGGATTGGGGATTGATGTCTTTTACTTCCGTATACTTTTAACATGGGTGCCCTCATTATTTGGTCCATCTGGAAAGATAGAAATGATAAAATCTTCAATGGCTTTCCTACTTTTGTTGGCATCATTATCAACAAAGTATCTAGGATGTTCAATGAATTTTAGCATGCATTCAATAATTTGATTGAAAATGGAACTATTGAAGGAGCTCAGTCTACTCAAAGCAATGGAATCCTATCATCTATTTGGTCCCCTCAACCACAAGCCTACATCAAAATCAATGTGGATGGAGCTACTATACTGGTTGGAGCCGCAACGGCTATTGTTAGAAATCAGATGGGTACATTCATTGAAGGTTTATCCAAAATTATCCATGGAGGTACAAAAGAGGAAATAGAAGCATGAGGATTCCTTCTTGGGTTGCAAGTTGTTGCCAAAATTGAAGCTCATAGATTCATCATTGAAGGAGATTGTCAATCGGTTATCAAAGTTCTTTTGGACAAGACAGTCAAACCACCATGGCAGATAACAAAAAGTTATTCAAGATTTCTCGAATCTACTAAATTCAACTACTACAATTTCCTTTGTTCCATGAAGTTGAAACAAAGCGGCACACCATATGATCTCAACTACAGCTAAGGAACAAATGGAAGGATCATGAAATTCTGAATTATTTGATGATGTACAAGTCTATCATTATGTTTGACGTGTGGGAGTGGATTAGGGTTTTCACACAACTCTCTCCCCCTAATTGGAATGCCACACAACTCTCACATTCCCTATGAAGAGGGATGAGCATGAGATACCTAGTGCTTGAACAATTAAGGTTTTTTTAGAGAAAATAAGAGGGACAAGAGAGAGATTGAAGCGGTTGTTTCTATGTGATTTCTATAAAATATCTCTGACGACGACGAAGAAGATAAATCCATCATTTTGTTATGCATTTCATCTTCTACATTTCTTTCTATTATTTCTTTCCTCTTATTCGGTTTTTCGACTCTCTTCCTTGAAAAGAGTATAACCGCGAGTTCTTGAAACTAAGGCTCTCTTGAATTTGGAATCCCTATCTAGAGAGATCACCTGATTCATTTGAATATCATCTTCTTGAGATCAGTTATTCTTCTTGAGAGAACTCACCTTCATCTTTTGAGTGATATGTGTTTAAGAAAACCCTTTACAATAGCATTATGTTGTCGGATGTTATACAAAATTGAACCCTAAGACTTCTAGGCTTTAAGAACACTACGATGGTCCATTCGTCTTTGTTGGAGAGTGCAAATCCATAGAGAGACAAGGGTGCTACCTGTGGGCCTCAATTTTCGCACGACGGGTAAATCCCTTTGGAAAGAGACTTGTCTATCGCAGGAAATATCCCACGTGACTTGGAGTCGCCACCAGTCTTTTTAATGATGTGATTGGACATCAGTTTTGAAACAAAGCAAGTTTAAATTTTGAAAAAATGTTTGAAATGCCCGACTCTATAGTTAAACTGATCAACTCCCAAAGATTCTAAGGTAGGTTGTTCGTTTATGAGTTGGGGAAGGTGTTAGGCACCCCATCTCATCCGCTTTCGCGGTAACCCGTTATAGCCTAATGGTCAACTTAATTTGTAATCTAATCATCCCACCTATTATTTTCTATGTCATTTTACTAAGATTAAATAGAGAATCCACATGCCATTTCTGCTGAAATTTCGGCAGCATAATGGCTGTAATATGGACCCTTAGGGATGAATAGTGATCCCCATGTCACTTTCTTCAGTCACCTGATAGTCCATGATAAATAAAGACACTCTAAATATAACATACATCCACATCATCACTGTCCACCCGACAACTCCATATCCATCCATCATTTATACTCATCACATGTATATACATGGTTTAAGTAGAATGGATTGAGATTCATAACTTACCAAGGTTCAAAACTAGTTATGTACAAATCCTTTAGTCAAATAAACTAGGCTACTATGTATAGGTTAAGATTCCAAATGAAAATTTTACTTGTCATGTTACACTACATTGTCACCACCCTTTAACCAAGGTTTTTTCGGATATCTCCTTTTTGATGTTTCTTATGTAACCACACAAGACATAAGGATTAGTAGCAAGTAAGAGCTAATGGTAGGAAAAGACGCCTATTACCCACATCAAACAAAAGCTAAGATCAAAGAAAACTTTCAAAACATCATACTTATGATGAGAAATATAAAGTGAGACATACCGCCATTGAGAAAAGAATAGAAGAAAATGAGTGAGAGCAAATTAACCGTAAAGGAAGTGTTGATTAAATGACATAGGCCCAAAGAATGCATTTGAAGAAAATTATTTATCATGAGAAAAAGAATTGACAAATGCGAAGATGCAAAATAGAATGTCAAAGGAATTATTTAATACATCTATACTTGATAATCCATAATTATACCAAAATGTAGGACGTACACAAAGAGTTGTAATAACTAGAAAAGTAAGAATATGAGAATGAAATCTGGTTGAAATAACAAGGTATATATATATATGAGGGACTTATAAATGTGCTATATATAAGCGCGGCCTCACATAAATGCATTCCGCAATATGGACTAATTTTCATAAAACAGCCACAAAGAAACTCATAAAACTTTCCTTGGTCCTATATAAAGAAATAATTAGCATAGAGGAAGCCCAAACTGAATAGGGCAGCAGCTTCCCTTAAGCTGCCTTGGCTCATATATTGGCATTCATTATACATTTAGGTTCTATGTACACAAAACATAGTTAAAGAAATCACACACGTTAGGCTGCATATGGCACCCCCTTTTGAAATGTAATCAATTCATTTCAATTTCCTAGGCTTTTGTAGCCACAATGGGTTGGATTTGCACCGATTTGTGCTTGACAGCTTTAGTCATTATATATAAAAAAAAAACCTGAAATGATTTCATTTCCCATTATAGTCAACAAATCATTGTAAATCTGAATTAGTTCATTCCAAATCATCACCTCATGGATATCAATGCCTTGAGAATCCCAAATGAAATTATTACATTATAGGTGGCTGCCCAACAAGCTATTATTGTTTGGGACAAGTTGAAGAATAACACATCTATGATTTTGGGGCAGCTAAAAGAATCCATCATATGCTCATGTATTTATTGGTAATCCAAAGAATAGAACAACTGGACACTTTAAATGTCATCAGCTTCATGGAGGATTAAGACTATTAAAGAAATCAATTATATGTAGAGAGTATTATTAAATGAGAAATTAACAAACATATTCTTTTTAAATGGATAAATTGCTATAGTATGGTAGCATCAGGTTATGGAGAAGGGATTAAATGGGTTCTAGGGTATGAGGAGAAAGCGTGGTTGAGTCATCCACCATAATAGACTAAGAGGGTTTTATATTGAAAATTTAATGTGACTAATAAAAAATTAAGGAATAGAGTTTATATAATTGAAATACAACAAAGAAATAATTATAATCAAAGATAAATAGAGGAAGGAGAAGAAGAATATGCACTGCCGATTCTAGGAAGCACCTAGAGAGAGATGTTGCCAAAGGCATCAAAATACCTTTAAGGGATGGCATCAACACCACATCAATGAGCTAGTGCAGCATAGTTTTCTTCTTTAATTAAGCTCAAATATGTTTCACAAGGTGTATATGTACTCCCACACTTCCAACTTTCTTGATCCCATTCTACTTTTAATTTTCTCTAAAACCCTAACTAAAGTCTGGGACTCAACTTATAGGAGAAGGTATTCTGATTGGAACAGAATAAGCCCCAAATCTAACTGAGGATTAAACATATTACAATGTGCAATTGACAAAACCAACTTTTGTGGCCTAACAATTTGTTATGCCTAAAACTAGTAAATTTCCCCTGCTTTAGAAAAATGGTAATTTTGTGGAATCTAAGGATAAATTAACCCTGCTACATGGCCTATTTGATCATTCTAAAGATAATGGAGGCATTAGTTGGCCATTCATTTCTATTAAAACAAACAAAGAAATCATTAATAAAAAAAAATCTACTGAAACAGATCCTTATGAGCCAAAGTTTTATATAGGGTAATCATATAATTCTCCTTCATTCGTGACATATTCGTGTATTGTAGAACTGCCTTTAGGCAAGCCGTTGTGCTTCCAGAGCTCATAATTTCCATTTTCTCATGTAACTAAGATTAATGTATTATAGTTTCCTCATTTGGATTTAAAGCCCAAAATTTGAAGTTTTTATCCTTTTAAAAGTTGCAATTTCATTTGTTATTACTACAGGTTTCCATAGCTAAATTGCTCTGTTTTTAAAGAAATGATAGAAAGTTTGTTGGCGCTAACTTAAATTAAGAAAAAAATTCTTTGTAGAGACGAACTTGAATCCAACACTGGTTATAATTGGTAGATTTAAAACCGACTCAAATTTGTTCAATGTATAATATGGAATCCCTAGCTTAACTGACATCACTATTTATGTCCAAAATTCCCACTATAGACAAGAATCTCCTCTAGAATCTATTCTCCTATATAATAGAATAAGAATAACAGATATGGAGCCACATATAATAGATCAATCAAAGACTGGTTATGTCCTACTTTGTTGAGCTTCTATCTTAGAACTATTCTATACTTAATATGTTTATAAATCTGCTATTTTTATCTTTTATTTCTGATCAATTTTATGCTTTTGGGTGTTCATGCTCTACGAAATATTTTACTTCATTGTTTTTATGTATTTTTATCTAATTTTATTCTATTTAATATGAAATGGTATGAACTTAGCAACGAAGCTATGGATAGCTTCCACTGTAGAAGATTGCAAATATACACCATTATCAGCAAATAGATTGACATTATAATTGGCGATTCTATAAATTTAAACTTACAAATCTGTTGGTCTACTTCGAAATCCTTAATCTTATCCCAATACTGGTGAGCCTCCTTGAATCTTTTGAAACACCAGAACTAAAGTGAAAATGTTCTATGAGTTTCCATTCTCTATCAAAGTGAAATTGAAACTAGCGTTCTTGAGTGTGACCATGTGTGTTTGTGTATTTGATACTAGGTTGATTGTGTACCCTTCATATGATAGTTAGAATTTTGTTCAAAAGAAGATTGACTAGAGTAACAATAACTTATTATGTTATACACTTGTTAAGCTTGATTTAGCCAATGATCTTTGTTGCCTATGTTTTTTGTTTTATGAAAAATGACCAAGGAATATGGAGATAACTAGCTACCTTATATGCAAATGAGCAAATAAATATGAGGTAATGAATCTGTATATACTTGAGGTAACC
>JAOXJP010234249.1:0-10189 GCA_025762735.1 Platanus orientalis | reverse complement strand
AGAATGCTAGCTACTAAAGTTTAATAATCTATAGGTAATGGAGGTTTGCACAGTGAAGAGGGCTCTCAAAATAGTATCTCTCTTAGCTCTCTCAAAAAGAACTTGGAGTGTTGGAGATTATTTACCCTAAAGGGAAAAAATTCATTTTATAGTAGGGAGGAACATCCATGACCTTAGGATAGACATATTGTAAAAGGAAGAGCATTTTGGGCCTTTAGATATGCTAAAATGGGGTTCAAATTTTGAAATTATCACCTAAAAATTTGTGTAAATTTTTTCCCAAAAATGCCCTCCAAACTGATTGGGGGTTTCACAATCGATTTGGGCTCCAAATCAGTTACGAAATTTATAATCAATTTTGAGTGCCTATTAGGCCCTAAATCAGTTTGGGGTTTCATAAACGATTTGGGTTTTGGGAAATTTGTCAAAACTTGTCAAAACCGATTTGGGCTTATCAGTTTTGGGCTCGGGAGTGATTGATTGAGATGCAAAATTGCACAGAAACCGATTTTGGGCTCTCCTTGGGCTTCTTGGTTTAGGTATTTTTAGGGACCCTAAACCATGTCTAGGATCATTTTTAGACACATAAAATGATATGCATGCAAGATACATACCTTCTCTGATGTGCCTCTTCCTGGTGCTCTTCCTTGGGCCTTTGGTCATTCTTGGCTTCATGATATGAACTTGTGAGCTCATATAGGACACTTACAAGACTCCTAGCACTATCCATATGCCCATGGGATTGACATATGCCAACAGTTTCTCAAACTTCCGAGATAAGGTATCTAGGAGATTTTTGAGGTTTTTTCTTTGAAATATTAAAAGTAATCGATGATGGTAGAGAAAGATGAATTAAACCTAGGGCTCTTCTATCAAGCACCTCCCAATCTAAATCGGACATCGTCTTTGATTTTTTTTACTTTTCTTTTAAGCGGCTGATAAATATACTTCTGATTGAGATAATCCTTTATCTGCATCTTTTAATATGAAAAATTCCCACCATTGAATTTTTTAATAAAAAACCTTATGGATTCTTCTCTCGTTTCTCCCATTGCTCCCATTAGAATAAAAAAAACTCTTCCAAATTGCAAACTTTGGCTTCTTATCGAAACACGAACTACGAACCATGAACTACCGAACCTTTAACTCGAAATAACTTATTTCCTTCTAAATAAGGAACCTGGCTTTGAGGATCGTAACCATCTTGATGCAAGTTCCTTGGATATAATAATAAACACGAAAAAAATAAGAAAATACACAAGAAACCACAACACAAAGATTTCCTAGAAACCCTAAAACTAGAGAAAAACCACAAAGCCACACATAATCAGTTTCACTATAATGGAAAATTACAAAGCTACAACTTTTCCTCTTTATCACAGCTCAAAACCCTGAGATGAAACCCTTTCTCTAACCTCTTATCTCATAACTTGAGGAAGAACCCACTCTCTAACCTTGAAGAACCCCTTCAACAAGAAAACCTTAGACAAACCCTTTTCACTCAGTCACCAACCTTATCTTGCAACCCTAGATGACCATAACAACCTTATATAGAACTTATTCAGCAAAATCTCACCACCTTTCGATCGAGCGACAAAAAAGTGGACCAATCTAACCTAGACTAAGCCACAGAAAAAGTGGACCAATCCAAGACTTTTTGGTTCCGGTTTTGTGCTTCTTGAAAGCTCTAGACCGATCCACAAAAGTATGGATTGTTCTAGGGCTTCTTCCTTGCATCAGTCTCCACTCCCAACACTCTTTGTACTTTATGATCTTCGTTATAGTGGAAACTTTTGATTTTCTTCACCTGTGGATGTAGGCAATCTTTTTGAGCCACATAAATATTGTGTTTTGTGTAATTGTTCTTTGCTTTTTTTTTTTTTTTTTCTCATTTTGCTTCACATTGCCGCTAATTTGAATCTGACCCTTTTTGTCATAATGAACCCGATTGCAGCTATTGCATTCACAATGGACTCCATAAGATGCAATATCTCACGTATTCATTGTGATTGATTTATATTTATTGTAGAGGTTCATAACTGAATCCACCCATCCCAAACGCATTTTACATGACCATGTCTTCATTCCATAATATATGAAATCCTTGTCTAAAGGCATCCCGCTTCTAAAAACATTATTTAGAGTATTAAGCAACGTTAGAGTTTCATCCTTCACTCTTACTTGTTTGTCAAGATTAGAAAGTTGTGCTTCTAGCCAACTAACTTTGAGCCTAAAGATGCATATAGTTTCAATGATGGATGATTTCCATCAGATGTGCTTCAATGAAAAGTCATTGAAAGAGGTTGCCTACATCTATTGGACCACTTCACACAACTCTGTCATAAGAAGCATTCACATTAACCCACTATTAGGTGACAACTCCCCATGACATCATCTAATTAAGCATGATTTTAAAAGAGGGGGAAAAATCATCCGGGACCTTGTAGTGGTAAACCGAGAAGGTTTTGGAGAACTAAAATGAAATCTCTCTTGGATGAGTATGTCATCTTTTGCTCTGTTGTCCAAACCAATATCTTGAGCATGAGAGTTGACCGCTTAGTCATACACCTATCAGAAAACCCTTATCCACCTCTTTTTCTCAATCACACTCAAAAATCAATACTCTAGGGCTTGACCAAAAAAGACGGAATGCTTATAAGGCGTTGGGAGAGCTATAGGTTGTGGAGCTTGATGTGAGCATGAGGACATTGAGGAGGAGTTGGAGAGCTCGAGAAAAGCCAAGAGATTAGTGTTGATAGTTTGGACCAATCCAAAGAAGGTGGAATGATCCAATTTAGGGCTTGGACTGATCCAAAGGTTGTTGGATAGATCCAAAGGGATTCATTTGTTCACGGAGTTCAATCAATGGTCAAGTAGAATGATCCATAAATTTATTTTTTATGGGACTGATTTAGAAGGTGCGTGATTGGCAAGGAATCTTAGAAAACTTGACTTCCTTGGTTTATTTAAGGTTTTTATAGTTGTCTAGTGTTAAGAGATGTAAGATAGAGCTATAAGAGTGAGATAAGAAGTGGTTGTGACTGAGAGAGGATTTTCTCATTGAAGGGGGTTCTTTAAGGTGAGAGAATGATGTCTTCTCTAGGTTGTTAGAGAAGGGTTGAGAAAGGGGTTCTCCTCAGGGTTTTGGTCTGTGATAGAGTGTGTGTCTGTGTGTAAGAGAGAGAGAGAGTGTGAGTCTTGCAAGCTTGTACTCTTCCATTTATAGTGAAGTTGTCTCTTTGATTCTATGGTTTTCCCCAATGTTGGGGTTTTTCACATAAATTGTGTGTTCTTGTGCGTTTTCTCTTTATTTTACTTTGATTATTATTGTTGCATACCAAAGGATCATTGGACGATTAGGTTGGTAGATCTTCCCATGAGTGGTATTAGAGCTGAGGGTTGAGAAAAGCTAGTTTCAAGGTTTAGCTAGTTTTTTGTTTGAGTGAGAGAAATTGTAGCGATGGGAGAAGAATCCATAAGGTTCGTTGTTAAGAAGTTCAATGTTTCAAACTTTGTATTTTGGAAGGTGCATATAAAAGATTATCTCTACAAGAGAAAAATCTATCAATCACTTGGAGAAAAAGTAAAGAAGCTTGTGATGATGTTCGGTTAAGATTGAGAGATGCTTGATAAAAAATACCTAGGTACAATTCATCTCTCTCTATTGTTGTTGATTGATTTTAATATTTTGAAGGAGAAAACCATGGAAGATCTCTTGGATGTATGAGAAACCATCTACATCAAATAAAGTGTTTCTAATGAAAATGTTGTTTAACATGAAGATGAGTGAGGGAAGAACTGTGGTTGAACATTTGAATGAGCTCAACATGGTTACTTACTAATTATTTTTAGTAGACATTAATTTCAAGGATAAAGTTAGGGTCTTGGTGTTGTTGTCCTCTTTACCAAAAAGTCAAGATGGTTTGGTCATGGCATTAAGTAATACCTTGGGTTCAAGGACACTCAAGTTTGATGATGTAGTGAGTATTACACTGATCACTAAGGAAGTTTGAAGAAAATCCTTGGGTGATTCATTTGTTAGTGAGAGTACTTTGAATATAAGAGGATGGTCTTTTGTGAGGGGATTTGGGAGTGTTACGTCTAATTTGAGAGGAAAAAGCAGGGTGCAGCGTTTCCATTGCAAGGAATTTAGCCACATCAAGAAGGATTGTCTAAATGTGCTAATAAGAATAAGGGTGATAGTCCCAGAATTATGGTGGCTGAAAAAGAAGAAAATGGATGGGAGAAATATCTTATCGAAGCTTTCACAGTCCCAAAGGTATGCACACTATTTCTTAAGTTAAGTAGATAGTGAATTCAGGTTGTCCTATTCATATATGCTCCTAGAAAGAATATTTTGATTCGTTCTAAGAGGAGAAGATAAGTGTTGTATCTTTGGGTGACAGGTACACTTTGCTGTCACGGGTGTTTGGATGGTGATGATCAAGATGTTTGGTGGAGTGATTCATACTTTAGGTGATGTGATGTATGTCTCAAAGATGTGGATGAATTTATTATGCTTAGTCTAGTTAGATTCCATGGGTTGTAGGTACTTAATCGCAGGCAGAGCTATGAAAATCACACAAGACTGTTTGGTCCTGATGAAGGGAGAAAAGTGTGGAGATGGATTGTATAGTCTGAGTGGGAGTATGATAGTTGATGGTATTCTTTTGACCTCGTTGGGTAGCCAAAAGCAAGGTATATAGAAAAACCAACGTTGGTAAAAGGTCTCTTTCACAATTAAAGTGAGGATGAGTGTTATGAGTTTTCAGGTGGTAGACGATTGTGAGGAGGTTCTTGTGGTTAGAGAGGAAGGATCGAGGTTCCTATAGTTGTGCATGATAAAAAGAGTAGTAGTTGCAGATCACCAACATTTTACATGCGAGGAAGCAATGGTTTAGGAGTATAGCTTTGAAAATGCTCCCAAGGTCATAGTTGGAGAAAGGAAGCATAAGTCCCAACCTTAAAATACCCCCCTTACGAACAAGTCATCATGGTGAGTAACTAGTTGGTTGAACAAAGTACTGATCATGTTGGAATTAGGGGAAGTAAACACTATTCATGAGATTGATCATTGCCTTAAAACGTAATTTCCCAGACTATGTTGTGGAAACATCCCTTAAAATATGAAAGCCACAATGTTATGTTCATATTTTTCTCTCTATTAAAACCATGTAGCACCCTAACCATCACCTAGCCAAGACATTTTATTGCCGTTCAAGCTCTTCTTTAACCCACTAATATGACCCATAATGCACTGACAATGATACTTATCATCTCGAGCATTGTTGCATCAAGTCCCACTTAACCAGCCCACAAGTTCCTTCATTGCACTGTCATGACGCATATCCCTCTCCTAAGGTCTCTCATCTCACCATTACTTGTTAGCCACCTTTAAACTATACTAAGCTAAGCATTCAATCAAGTTAGCTACCTCACCCCACACACCATGTTATTGAAAGACATTTCAAATAACCATGAATCTCTTTACGCTCCATGAAGACATTAAATTCACTAACACCCATGACACCTTATGAGGACACCATGATATTCCATTTATGAAGTCGCCTCATGCCTTGCTTAACCACCATAGTAATCCCTTGTTCCAAGCCAAGCTCTTTCCAGGTGTTAAGAGAGGCACACCTAAGCACAAGTCCATGGGATAGCCTAATCGGCCTCAATTCATGCCAACATGGTTGTATAACACATGCTAATGATGTGCATGTGCCTCAACCTCTGGCCTTAAGCCATTGTGTAATGCAGCCTATGTTAGAGCCCGAGCACCATCCCTAGAGAGAACTCAACCCCCTAGAGATCTCTAAGCTCCCCCTCCAGGTTGGCTAAATTTGCCCCCAACTACTATTGGGAATACCTCTCAATTTAAGCTCATATGGTCTAGGAGCATGTTGCATGGCATTGTCTGTTGCCTTACCATCCCAAGGCTTGGTGCTTCTCGAGCACCCAACCCTCTTCAAGGTGTATGTTAAGATTTTCACTCATTTCTAGAAGGAAACATTAGACCCCTCAAAAAATCATATAGGAAAAATGTCATCACATAGAAATTACATAAATACTCTCATGCTAATGCCCAAGGCCACAGAGACACTACACGGGATAGAGGACTTGTCCATGATATTCTCCCCATTTGTACGGTTGAGGCCTTCATCAACACTATTCCAAGTGTTCACCTTTGTCTTGCACACTTGTTTCCTATTGGATTAGATACCCTCATCTAATGTCCTATAAACAATCACACTACTTCACCTAGATTACTCTTGAATCAACACCCAGTACAGCATTGAACTCGGCCTTGGAAACTCTGTGCATCACCCACTACTCTACACATCAAAGTCTTTATGACATTACAAGTGTCATTGTACACAAGATTCTATTGTGCATGTTTCATTGTGAACCAAAGACCACTCATGGACCCTTAATTTTCTGAGTAACACTCTTGCAATGACGCTTAAGATATCTGTGGCTTCATACTCTTCTGAACAAAATTTTATCAACAAACAAACATGAACTCAAGCACCACTATGACTCAAAATCAACTTAATTTTCCTCACCCATGAGGCATGGTCCACTAACCACTCCATGTACCATGCACCCTGAAATTGCTAACTGCGTAATCCTAGAGGGGGGGTGAATAGGATTTAATTAGATTTTTAATTCTTTTTAATTCCTTTTACCCCAATCTTAATTAAGTGAATTAGTTAGTGATGTTCAAGTTTAATTTAACTCACATAATGTGTTTGGTGCTCAAATGCTAATGATTGCAAGTATAGAAATGTAAATAACAATCACACAAAGATCACACACCACAACACAAGAATTTATAGTGGTTTGGCCACACTAGGGCTCACGTCCACTTTAACTCCTCAATTTTATTAATCAATATTTTACAAAGATTATAAGGTATTGAGCTAACATTTCTAAGTCGCATGCTTGGTGTATCCGGCCAACACGGCCTTGGTTGCCTCCGAGCCAAGGTCTTACAATTCGTCACACGGCTTCTCCGACCGTTGACACAAGGGTAAGGTATATGTGCATACCTTAAACTACATATTTGGTGTCTCCGTCAAGCACGGCCTTGGTTGTCTCCGAGCCAAGGGCTTACAATCCGTCACACGACGTCTCTGACTGGTGACTCAAGGGATCAATGGTATGCTACCAATATGGTTCTCAATAACCTAATATGGTAAATATGATCCAAGTAAGGGAACAAGGTCCCAATACAATATGGCTCTCAAACTAGCCAAATATATATATCAAAATGGTCAACCAAGGAAAACAAAATCCCAATGTAGAGAGTGGTTCTCACTAGCCAAGTATACCAATATAGTCACTAAGGGAAACTAAGTCCCAATGTAGAGAATGGCTCTCATTAGCCAAATATACCAATAGAATAATCTTTACCTCCGCACAAGGGGGTGTGTGTGAGTGCCTCTAGAGAAGGCAAGTAAACAAGTAGTCACATAACAAAGCAAGCCTCTATATAGGCAAATATAAGTGAAGCACAAGAAGGGCAATATCTCAAGTAAAGGAACCAATGTCCCAATGTAGAGAATAGCTCTCAACTAGACAAATATAACAAGTGCATGGTCTCTACTCAATACCAAGGGAGTGTGTGAATGCCTCTAATGAAAGCAAGTATGCAAGTAAATCACACAACTAAGTATGGCGTTTAGAATAAGCAAATAAAAATGAGGCTCATAAGGGTTTTATCTCTTGGAATGGTTTTCCAAGAATTCACATGTAGAGTAGTGGTATAGATATACAATAAGCAAAAGCTAACCACAAGCTACCTACAATATAGACAAACTACAAAATATAAGTAAAGGTTTTTACCTCAACCTTTTAGGTTAGGAGTTTGTATGCTTGGAGGTGTAGGAGCACCGTCCTTGATCTTCCTCCTCTCTTCTCTTGCAAAGGAACCCTCCTTTGTGGCCACAAGAGAGAGTCAACAACTCTCTTCTTCTCCTTTAGGAGCTTGGGAGCTTGAATGAAATTTTAGAGAAACTGGAGCTTGTAGAGCTCTTCTTCTTACCCAAAAATCATTTTCTTTCCCATTTGCTAATCCCCTTGAGAAGTCTTTTCTAAATCCCTTGAATCCTTAGGTTTATAAGGGAAAAGTTGTCTTTTATAGTTAGGAGGAGAATCTATGGCCTTAAGGTAGGCATATGGAAATTAGAGAAGCATTTTGGGCCTTTAGATGAACCAAAACGAGGTTTAAATTTCAAAAAAGTTGTCTTGAATTTTGTGTAAATTTTTTTACCAAAATGTGCTCCAAACCGATTTGGCAGTTTAAAATTAGTTTGGGATCTCAAAACTCATATCGCAATCGGTTTGGGCATATCAATTTGAGTCTCTAGACACTCAAAATCGATTTCACTTTTCATAATCGATTAGGCCAAATCAATTTCAAAAAACACAATCAATTTGGAAATTTTTTGAAATATTTTTTTGAGCCAATCGTTTTGAGTACTCGTGGGGTCCAAGAGGATGTTGGGATTAAAAGTTATGATCATTTTAAGTTAAGATGTCCATACTCATTGCTCGACACATTTTTCAATAGGGGGTTTTTGAGCAATTACACCTAGGGTCATATGTTGGTCTTAAGGCTTTCCTAGGATCAAACCTTGGTCTTTGGGGGTTTCCTAGAGTAGTCACACAATACCCATTTGATTTTATACCTGATTTACCTTGCGGGCTCGAAGATGGTGACTTGGCTCTTCCTTGGCACTTCTCTTTGGCTCTTCTTAGGTTCTTTGCTTGATATGCCTTGGCTTGTAGCACTTGAGCCTTTTCTTTGTCATGGTGATGGTCTCCACACTAGACATTCATAGGCTCACTCATTATACATAACATTCATAGCCTACAACCTAGACTTTGAATGAAATTGACAAATTACATAATGACTTAATGGGTTTGTTCCCTCATGAGTAACTTCAAAAAGGTCCCATGCTTCTTTAGCAGTTTGGAGACCAAAGATTCTCCTAAATTCATCTTGGCTTATTGCATAAACAATGGCATTTAACACCTTCTAATTGGTGGTATATGTTTTCTATTAATTAGCATCCTAATCTTTTTCTTCCTTATGCTTAGGTCTAGTATATACATTTACATTGGCAGTCCAACCCCAGATTCCATAGATATAAGGTATATGCACATTTAAGCCTTCCAATAAGTTTAGTCTGAACCATAAAAGAATGGAGGTTGATTTGTAGCATATCCCTCTGCCATTTCAAAAATCACAGATCTTTAACCCGGGTGGATAAACCTAATCAAAAGAAACCTTGCTCTGATACCAATTGAAATTCCCGAGATGGTGATCCGAAGATCTAAGGGGGTGAATTGGATCACTAGGCTTTTTTAAATTTGTTATATACTTAGATCCCCTTTTAATTTACCTTTAATCTAATTTAAATTGCAACGGAACAAAAACAAGTAATTAAAATAAATCTTCTCTAATTTGGTTAAGTCGTAATAGAAATAAATGACTAAAACAAATTAGCAAGCATGTGCTAGTGTACCATGGGACTTGTCATTACTTATAGTTGCTATAATAGAGCGGGATCAAGGCAACTAGTTCTATTTTAGAGGTTGCTTAAAAAATAAACAATGGAAACAACACAAGTATTTTATAGTAGTTCAGCATACTGGGCCTACGTCCACTTTAAATGTTAATTTATTTAGAATAGTTCTCCTAAACTATTATAGGTGAAATTAACAAAACCTTAATTTACTTATAAGTTTTCAGAGAATCCACTCCCTTATAAATACACTCCTAGTGACTCTGATGGGTGTGCTTCATCTAGTGACTCCAATGGACTATGTTCTATTTGGCTCTGACAAGTGTGAAGAGAATCTGCCTTCGGTGACTCCAGCGAGGGCTACTAACACATTGAAGAAGTAGAGAATCTTCTTGTAACACTCTACAATGTTTATGAAGGGAAAAATGTAAATAACCATGTACTAGGGCATACCCTTTAAGCGATGTACCTCATTCCCCGGATGTGGTGAAAAATTGGTAAAGGGCGTTGCATTGGCGCCTGGATGCAATGAAAAATATGCAAAGGTTCCCACACCATGGATAAATGTGGGTAAATAAGTTAGTCCAAGAGAGTAGGATTCGTTTAGCAACTTGGAACATAGGAACCTTAACAGGTAAGAGTATAGAGTTAGT
>JAOXJP010234248.1:0-10189 GCA_025762735.1 Platanus orientalis | reverse complement strand
GTACTAAAGGGTCCTCTTTATATGATTTTTCATCTTAAATAAGAGTTAGTCAATGCATGTATCCCTTACTAAGAGAGAGAAAAATCTTCCTCTATTGAGGTGACTTCCTAATTCCAACTTATCCTCTCTGTACCAGAATAATGCCTATATAAAGGCCAATTTTCTTAATGAAGTGCAGGATCCTTGGTTGGCTTTATGTCAGTGCTAATCTTACACATCCCTCTTTTATCGCCCGTGATAAACTGATTTAACTAAAATAAAAGTTCTCTTGATCTAAGTGCGAAATCAAGATTCTTTCAATTTCTATTAGTTTCCATTCCTTTGAATCTTTGTATATGAGGGAGATTTAGGGATCGACAGTTTAAAATTGAATGGTTGGGATGCATAGATCGTTCCAAAGCCGAGTTTCCTTCATTTTTTTATTGTTTATTGTAATATGGTTTGTTTGGGTTGGACTGGTTGACCTGCAACCTGCCTTCTATAAACAAACTGTCTTGTCTTCTCAATAGGAAATTGATGCAATAAAGGTTTGGGTCAAATTTGAATCCTCTTTTAACTCAAAGACTCGCACAAATCGATTTTGATTCATCTCCAGTCTGAATGGACAGGTACCACTCCATAACCAATCAGTGCATAACGTGTGGTCTGACAAAGGGTGTTTGAGTCAATGCATGTGAGTCAAAGAAGGGCATTATAGTAAACATACAATGAATAAGTACCTGTATTTTTATTAATTCACCCTTTGTCAGACACCGTGTCACATCATGAACTAAGACTGGAGTAGTACCTGTCCTTTGAGACTAGAGATGATGTGATCTCACACAAATCTACCCCGACGTCAATCATGCTTAAGAAAGGACAACGCTTGCACAGGTACTTTTTATTGGACAAAGACCATCTTTTAAGCCTTATCCGCAAAACAAAAGCTTTCTCCGTCATGTAGCGCGATTACCGTGAGGCCCATTTTATTGGTAGCCGAAATTTCAGTTAAAGCAACAACTTATTCTTCATTGTCTCCAGATTTTTAAAGTTCAGAAGATTTTGGTGGTCAACACGAATTCAAAAAATGTATAAATATTCTAGCATTTTAGTATTGTTATTGCATAAATCTAGGATTTATTCATAGAGTTTCTATGTTAATTCTTGTACATATAGAAATTTCACATGCTAATTGATATTGTTTGTTGAGTTAATTGGAAGGTTAATCTTGCAGTTTGATCCATGGAATCACCCAAGATTCTGGAATGAAGGGGTTTTGGTTGAATCCATATGATCATCTCAAAGAAATTGTGTAGATGGTGTAAATTGATGAAAGATTAGTTAAGGGATCATGTATATGTTTATTGAATGAAATTGGATTGAATTTATGAATTTATGTATTTATATCATGTAAGTATGAAACATATTTTGCAAATTTCTACATGTTTTCTATAATTATGTAAATATGATATGATGGATGTGTCACTTTAGTTTGCAATGGATGTAATTGATTATGATTTAGAGAGAACAAAAAAAAAAAAAAAAGAATAGCCAATGGTAGATTGAATGGGAGATGGATTTAGTTTAGACACGAATACAACCCTGGGCCAACGGTCCTTCATAGGACTGCTAATCTAGATCCAACGGTCTTCTAGAGAACCTCCCAAAAGTGGGCAGTTATCCAAATGACTGCCTGACTACCAGGTTGGGCAGTCACCCACACAACCGCCCCTGGTTGATGGTTGTTCGAAGGACCTTGACCACAAAAAGCTCCCAGGTTTGGACCTTTGGGCATCTTCCCAATCTCTAGTAACACATATACCATGTGGTAATCGAGAGGACTTCCCCTTGTGTTCCTTTGAAGGACCACCTCCTCTAAAAGTCCAAAATGCCCTTTGCACAAGTGCTCTTTGAATGCCCAAAATCACATGTAATGGTCCAAAAATTGTGCGAATCCATGGTTTTTTGTCCTTGGATTGATGATAGGTGTAATGTATGGCACAAATGATTGGTTTGTTGAGTGAAGAACAAAGTGAGAAAAGTCGAATCACTTAAAATATAGCTTAAGGCAACAAAAGATAGTGAAAATTCCATGAACAATATGAATGGGCTTTTCTTACTAAATGGTAGATTCAAGATCATCTTCTATGGGTGGTTTTTGGTCATGACAGAGTTGATATTAGAGCAAGAGTGTTTTGAGTCGCAACTGGATTTTCTCACAGGAAAAAATCCAAGGTGTGACACTTTCTCCCAGTGGTTCCCTATGCCACCTCACATGATCCATGAATTTCATTATGGACATGTCTTACTTGTAGACCACCCCCCACCATAAGCTTGTGACACTTGGACCCATCCCCATGGACTTTCCTCCCTACACCCGAAGCTCTTGACACATGCCCTTTAGGGGCCATACATCTTGGCTTGTTAAGAGTAGAGCATGAGCCTTTTTTTAAGCTCAGTGAGCCAAGTCTAAGCTAAACTTCACTAAAAGCTCATCGTTAAGAGATTGGTTTAGTTAATTATTTTATAAAATTATATATAGGTACAATAGTAATGTTCAAATATGACAAATTAGGTTATTTGACTATTAAGGATGTTGGACCTATTTTTTTGTTTTTTGTTTTGGTGTTAATGAGTTGAGCTGAGTTGAGATGGAGCTTAACTTCTCGAGCTCGACAACTCAGGCTTGGGAGCCAAGCCTGATCTTGGCCTTCATGTGACGAGCCCGAGCTGAGTTGGGCAAAGATCGGCTCATCTCAGCTTGTTGACACCCCTTCATGCATCTCATCCACCAGTGAGATTCATTTGCTTGCTCTCTATGTCTTACACATATTGCATTGTCATTGGTTCTTGCCAACACACCACCAAGCAACTTGTCAACTTATGTGTGGTTCTCTCTACATGTTCCTCCCTCTTCAAGACACATGGCACCCCCATGACATCACTTTCCCACCTCACTCCAAGGCCAATTGTCCTATTTTAATTGGGCCACCCAATAAACCAAAATAATATACAAAAATAAAAATAAAAGCCAATAAAAGGGGATGAAAAAAAGTTGGCATGGAGGGGGGGGGACTCTCATTCCTTCACTGATTTTCTTGTTTTTGGAAAGAAGAATAGAAAGAGAAGAATGAGACTAGGCATACCCATGTCAGGTAAGGCCTCTCCCTTATCCCTCTTTGCACTCTCTCAATTTTAGTCCAATTGGATTGTCATAGAATGCTCCTCCAATCTGTGGGGTATTGCAGCACCCTTGGGTTTTTCCCAATACCTTACCCTCTTAACATGCTAACAGTACTGGAAGAGCTGCCATAAGGTTTGTTCCCTCTCATTTGAAGACCACTCTATAGTGGTCCAAAGTATGGCATGACGGAACCGTATCTTTTATGCCAAGCTTGTAGTGCATCATGGTGTACCACATACACAAGGGTGGTGGGGCCCATACACTTTTTTAAAATACCCCTACAAAAAAGTTTATTGGCCCCACCCCGTGGGTTTGTGATACACCAAGACGCACAACAAGCTTGGCTCAGAGGATACGCATCCTGGGATGACAGCCATCCTATGGACCATGCCGAATGAAAAGTATCCTCTATTGCCGCATTAAGGTCCTACTTAACTGATAGTGCAACATGTTGGTAGGAACAAGTGAAAATCATTTATCAAAAATTGTAATTCATTTTTTCTGGCAATGTGTTAGTGTCACCTGTTAGGCAGGACCTTAATAGGTCATAAGCAATAGGAGAGTATTTGTTCCTCTTAAAAGGTAGAAAGGATTGTCTCCTGCGTAGCAGGCACTACAAGAAAAAGGACTTTTCGTGTCAACTACAGTTGACGCAAAAAAGTAAAGGTTGACGCGAAAGGTACTTTTGCCGTCAGCTTTTTAGTTGACATAGCTTGATGCAGTTAGTTGTGGCGTAAAAAGTCTTTGCATCAACTTAGCAAGTTGCCAAGGAAAAGAAGGTTTTTTGGTGGTAACTTTTGCCACACCATTTTTATGGTGACAAATTAGAATTAGGGCTGCTATAGACCTCCTTTGACAGGTATTATAGGGCCGAGTCTGATTCCCATCAAGGTATTAATGATCACTAAAAAACCAGCCACCAAGTCACTTAAAGAGCAAGCAAAACCAGCCACCAATACTCTGGCATCTAAGAGTAAGAACGCTAGTTTTCCTTCTTGAGAGAGGTTGGTCTTAGTAATCTTATGACCAATTGGTCTATCTCGAGTCGTCTAGTGAACCCACATAGTGACAAGCAAAAATAAGCAAGCCCAGCTACTTCTGATGGGATTAAAGTTAAATAGCTATGCATAAAAATCTATAAACTGTACATGTTCAACAATAGCACATGGGAAATAGGACATACTTGCCTGGATTGATACTGTAGTTCTAAGAAGCACATGGGTTTATCAAATTTCCAGGTCTGGCACAAGAATGAACATCCCCACTCAAGGGTAGTTGAATTACCATCAACGAACCCATTAAAGAACATATTCCCAAGTAAACCAATATGTTTGTCTATTTGAAGCGTGGTTCAAAGTGCAGTGCTAGAGCTAATACAATTGATAATGTAGCTGCCGCATAAATTAGAAATGCTGTGAATAAAAACCGATAAGAAATAAATAACAATTAATCATTTCTCAAAACAACAACCATTCAATAATAAATGTAATTACGAGAAAAATGAGAACGACTTCAACCAATATTACTAGGCTGAGTCGCCAGGGTCCAAATTTCTTGTACATAATTGGGAGAATGCTCCTGTGTTGCATGGATTACAATCACTATTGAACCAATAATCCCAAAACACCCATTTTCTGCAGTCATTCCTTTAGCATGAAGTGCATCAAAACAACACTTTTGAAATTCATCAAACATGTCAGTTCCACAAGCTATCAAAACACTTCATTAACAGTAATCATATTCAAAGGTTAAATCTCAGAAACGTCTCCATCATTACCTGACAATTATACTCAATGCACCTAATGGAGTCACTAGAACAGCCAGAGCAAAAAGCATAAGCCACAAAGTTTGCAACCTCTCCAACAATCATTGTTCAACATAAGACCCCAATATCAAGATACCATTTTACTATGACTACTACATCACTCTATCTCCTCCATATTTATAAACAAACCCTAATACTAACTCACGACTAAAAAGACTCCTAACAAAGCTATGATGCAGGATGCATGCACATTCAAACATTTAGAGATCCAAGGATTGTACAAAGCAATAAGAATCTATAAAAGTAGATTTCTACTCTCAAAGTCTAGCACATTTTGAATGTCAATTAGAACATTAAGTAATCAGTCAACTCAAAATTGAAGTGGGACCAAATAAAGAATGAAAATAATCAGACTAAGTGCAATCAAAATCAACTTAACCCTTACAGAACTAGGGAAAAACAACAACTAATGCATATCAAAGACCTCACAAGCCAACCACTAGACAAGATAATGCAGGTCATATTAAGGTGTATAGGGTTGTCGGGTATAAGTTAGTTTTGGTAAAATAGTGAATAAATAAAGGGGTTTATGGGATGCACTTAGGATAAAAACATTATTTACCAATTTACAAAAAATATTTATAATAGTTTTTGCATTAACTACGGTTGACGTGAAAAATATTATTTGCAAATTTATAATTGTTTTTTTGTTAAATATGATTACTAAAATGAGGTAATCCTCATTAGGGGTCCGCATAAAAGTAAACTTTTCACGTCAACTTTTGAAGTTGCAGCAAAAAATATGATTTTTAGCATCAACATTTCAATTGACGCGAAAAGGTTGTCGCTAAAAGTACATTTTCTTGGAGTGAGGTCATGTGACATGTAACAACATAATTTCCTAATAAAAAATCCTACTATTTAACCCAATTTTGTTGAGCAAGGTTAAAAAATGGAGGGTTAAAAAACCCATCTTCTATCCCACTCGATAAATAGAAAATACAAAACCTAAGTAAAAAACCCTCTCTACTCTTCTCACCCTTGTTCCTTCAGCAAACATCATTGGCGAGTTTTAGATTTTTGGGATTTTGCTTCACCACCGATGAATTGCCCCACCCGTATACCAGCGAGCTGTGTCATGTGTACACCTAGCGACGATTGTTGTTTCTTGCTAGAAGACAATGAACCTAAAGACGATCACATCATCGTTAACAACCTAGGTTTTCTTTACTCTTTCATTTTTTCCTAGATTATCTCTAATGGGTTATGCCTTTTTCTTTTCTATTATAGTTTTTTAGGTCATTGAAGCTTTGAAATTATTCTTCAGTTTCCTATTTGCATCTCCTTTTTTGAATTTTAACCAATGAAGAGTTTGAATACTTTTCCTTTTAATGCCATTTATTTTAATTAATTCTTTTGTGGTTCTAAGATCTCTGAATATGGATTGTTCTTTCTCATGGGTGAAACAAATCAATGGATTATCATTAGTCACTGACATACAAATCTTTGAATGATTGTTCATCCTTTTGGGTGAAACGAATCAAAGATTTTGGAAATAAGTTCACAGTATGACATTGTTCATCCTATCTGTTCATCTACCTCTCTCTCTATACTATTTTGTGGGATTTTTAAAGTGTTTGAATTCTTTATAGGTAAAGAGGAGGTAAAGGTTAATGAGTTGTTTCGTAGGGTCCTATATTAGAGATATAAGAGGATTCATGGAATGTGAGTATATTTACTTTTATTTTTTCATTTTGGAGTTTTGTTACCTTTTTTGTGATCTTATAATTCTAGATTTTTGCTAATTTAACAGCTGATGGGAGTAGAGGATTGTAATAATGGAGAAGAACAAAGCTTGAAAGAGGAGGAGGATTTCAAAGGCTCACCTGGACCATATTTTACCCAACCCCATAAACCTTAGATTGTTTAGAAAAGAAATGAAGTTACCATAACATCTCTTAGAACTAATTTCTTGTCACCCTTAAGTCTGCTCTCTGGAGTTCAGTAGTATTTTAAATACTTCTTACCCAACTCGACTTTAAAAACTTCCAAGAAAATAGTAGAAATGTGGCCCATTTTTATTATTCTGGAATTTCTACACCATGGTAAGGGTATGAATGTTACTGTTTGCACTTCTCTCCTAGCTGATGACTTAATATACAAGGAATTGACTCCTTAAATATGTATTTTTCTTGAAAAGAAGGGATTGCTCTCCTCTTTTCTCAGAGGTTGAGATTTGAAATTTTGAATACTCAAATTGGCGTGTGGAAGAGAATAGATGGATAGCCAAACTCTATACTTTTATATATGTTTTGAATTTATTATTGTCCAGTAAAGAGAATACTAGTTTTGTTCAAGTTACTGGATGAGAAAAGGATACCCATTTCCAACACTATAACACTCTCAACTCCATCAATCAAAAAGATATGTATTCCACCTTCCTTCGAGGAAATAAGCAAAAGCAGATGACAAGAGGCTTACTATGAGAATTGTGTTGGGTGGGGGGTTGTGATGGAGCGTGAGGGTCTTGGTTGGTGGATTTGAGATTTCAGAAATTTAAAATTGCTTAAAAAGTTGTTTTATGTCTATGTGTGTAACTGCATAAATTTTCAGCATTACTATGAGAATTGAAATTTCAATATAAAAGTTTGTAGACATCTCATACAAGAGTCACCATCCTACTTCATAGTTTACCAATCCACTAATCAAGCAGCTGAAAGGTTTCTCAGGGGTATTTGAAATTGCTAGTGTGAATGCAATTTCCAGTGGTGCCTACTTACCTCTATGATCATCAGCTTGGAGGGCCAAAAGTCATCCAACTTCATTGGCCATAGTTTTATAGATACTTCTTTTAATAAAACCTTGTACTTGGACAAGGCTTGTGATGTGGAATATATAAATAATTAATTCCGTAGTAAAGTTGGTATCACCCTCCCTCCTCCACAAGGTTTCACATTTGTGCTCTTATAAGGGAAGAGAGAGATGATGATAAGCATCGAGAGCATGATTAGGTGAATCCAATTGATATTTTAACTATGCCATGATAACATGTTCTTCCACACTCCTAGTGGGTGGAATTGAAACAACCGATATGATCCCCATGACTATTCATTTCCCATAGCGAAATAATAGGATTACATAAAGAGGATGAGTAAGCTCTTAATGTTTAATAATTCATGGTTGTTATAAGTGAGCATGGAAAAGGCCTCCAGGATTTGGTGCCTACCCCCCCCCCCCCACACACACACTTAGGGGGGACACATCACATTGATAAGTAGTTTACACCCTCCCTCAAAAAGTGTAAATCACTTTTAGAAGTGATGTGTCTCCCCTGTATGTGGGGCAGTTTAGGAGGGGGCACCAAATCCTAGCCGATGAAAGTCTCAACACTTAGTCTCTTTGTAGTGGATAAATCTTGGAGAATACTGCCAGTTATAAGTGTTGCAAGTAACATTTATTGACAACTTCATTATGGTTCTCCACACAGAGTTCCTTGGAGCAGTTACACTCCAGACCACTATTGCTAGAGAAGAATTCCTTAGCATAAAGTGTCGTTCCTATAAGAGAAAAGACCTTGAAAGACACTACAACATGTCCAAAAGGTTTTATCTCCTTAAAGGAATGGATGATTCAAATTTGAAATAAGCTTTTCTCAATTATCTTCCAGACCCCCTTGGTAATGAAGCTTTCAAACTGCTTGAAACAAAAGGTATAGCTCTTCAAAATGCTTCCCTTAATGAAATTTACCAGAATGCATTACTTGCATTAGAAAAATTATGCAACTAGAAAAATTTCTTATGAACATTTAAAGAAATGAGAAAGAAGATTGGCACATCTTGTGATCGGAAAGACCTTTCCATCAAATGCAAAGATAAAAACGATTGTCTTTGCCCTTCTCATAAGAGGAAACATTTCAGGAAAAGATTTTCTGACGACTTTTCGTAGAAATTCAAATCCAAGAACTTCCATAAGAAAAAATGAAAATTCTTATCAAAGAAGAAGATAAGAGGAAATACTAGCTCCAAGTGTTATGTCTGCAATCAAAAGGAACATTTTGCAAAAAAAAAAATGACCAAACAAAAGAAAGAAAGAAAAATTCTTCTAGCATCTCATGCAGTATGCCGATCCAGCTAACTATTCTGATGCAGAATCCATTTTCTCTCTCCATGATGAGCAAACTCCGAAAACATTGTTTGCACTACAAGTTCCATTGACGGACAGTGATACCGATTTAACAAGCTTAGAAGAGCAATTTGAAACTTATGAAATTAACGACATCTTCACTACATCTTCACTACATCTTCCCCTTCCTGTCATAACCAGCTTGTTCCTGCTGCCCAGATCTCAATTTGACTGTTAACTTATGCAAAACCTTTTTAAGTCATTACATTCTTTGACACAGGTGCAGCTGCCTTTGTAATCAATCTGAAACTCCTCCCTTCATTCCATTGGAAACCCTTTTCACAAAATTTTAAAGCCGCCAATGGCATTCATTTTGAAATTGACCAAATCAGCAAGCCCATTTTGATTTACCTATTCCTTTCTCTTACTATCCAACATCAAGTCCTTTGTTCCCCCCTTGCTGGCAAAGATTTGATCATTGGCTTTGATATCTTGCATATTATTCCCTATCTTTGTTGGACTTCTACTGGATTAGGGTATAAAGGACATTTTATCTCTTGGTTCCCTATTCCCAAATTGTACATACACCATCTTGATCTTGATCCCTTTTCACAACTTACCCTCACACTCAAATCCCAACATTGTGTAGAGTCCTATTGTGAATTTCTTCTTAAACATCCAAACCCCCTCTAGCAAAATACTCAATTTTTTGTAACTCTTCCATTCAAACTCAATGAGGATGTTAATGCCACCAAAGCTAGTCATAGAGGAATAAACCCCACTCATTGCTCCCTCGCTATCCAAAAACTTCTCTAGTTAGAACAAGAGAGACTAATCAAACTCACTTCATCCCCATGGACATGTGAAGCCTTTTAAGTCAATAAAAGGGCTAAGCAAAAACAGAGGAAAACTTTTTCTTGTCATCAATTACCAACCCTTAAGCTATTTCCTCGCAGATAACAAATTTCCCATCCCCTAGAAATCCTCTTTGTTCCAGCATCTCACCAATGCCTTTATGTTTTTAAAATTTGATCTCAAAGCAGGATTTGGGCAACTTGACATCCATTCAAATGATAGGAATAAAACAACATTTTTCATCCCCAATCACCATTACCAATGGACAGTAATGCCCTTTGGCC
>JAOXJP010234247.1:0-10189 GCA_025762735.1 Platanus orientalis | reverse complement strand
GATCTCCCAGGCATAAATCCAAATTGATTTTCAAACACTCTAGTTTCACGTCTTAGTCGATGTTCAATCACTCTCTCTCATAGTTTCATTGTATGGCTCATAAGCTTGATTCCACGATAATTGGTGCAATTTTGAATATCCCCCTTATTCTCTTAAATATAGGGACCATAATACTTTTCTTCCACTCATCTGACATTTTCTTAGTTCTAATGATCTTGTTAAAAAGTTTAGTTAACCATGATAAGTCATCATCGCCCATACATTTCCAAACCTCAATTGGGATACTATCTAGTCCTAATGCATTTTCTATCTTCATTCTCCTCAAAGTCTCTTTAACTTCTGTCACACTAATCCCATGAAGATATCTATGATCTTTAATCTCCTCTACTCTACTGATTTCTAAACCAACATTTCCCACATAATTCTCATTTAACAATTTTTGAAAACAACTCATCCACCTTTCTTTAATATCTTTGTCTTTTACTAAGGCTCTTTGATCCTCACTTTTAATGCATCTAACATGGTCTAAGTCTTTATATTTCCTACTCTTTATTCTTGCAAGTTTATATACACCCATCTCACCCTCTCTAGTACCTAACTTATGATAAGGGTCATCATATGACTTGAATTTTGCATCATTTATAACTTTCCTAGCTTCTTTTTTAGTTGTTTTATATCTTTCTAAGCCTTCTATATCCAGTCTTTCTCTAATTCTTGTAATAATATATTTTATCTCTAATGGTTTTTTGGACTTCATCATTCCACCACTAAGTTTCTTTAGATGGTTGCACGTTCCCTCTGGATTCTCCAAGAACCTATTTTGCTACTCTTTTAATGTAGCTAGTCATTTCATTCCACATGACATTTATATCTTCTTTCAAATTCTATTTTCTCTCATTTTTTAATTTTTCTCTAAATTTTGCTAATTTTTCATTTTTTTAGGTTCTACTATCTAATTTTTGTGTAATTAATTTCTCGTTTATTTCTTTTTCATATTTTAATACGAACATCTAACACCATTAGCCTATGTTGTGTGGTTAAACTTGAAGGGAGGATTATCTTTTTTTAACATTTAAGTTAGTAAAGTTCATTGATAAATTCTTATATCAAAATATGTTTTCCCATGATCACCATATGAATCTTTGAGATCTAATCTTAAAGGAAGTTTATAATTTCCTCAATGAATTAACTGGACACAAGAATCCAATCCGACTTGGTCTCCAAGGTATCCACACTTGCTTTAGAATTTTTTGCACTTATCCCACATGTAGAAAAGTTACAAGACTCTATCTGAACATGAGTACCTCTATTTATTAAGTATTTGAGAAGACAAAGTAACCCTAGGGGTATGGGATCCTTTTGGAATTCTTATCCTTAGGTTGCGGGGCCCAATATCCTTAATTGAGTCAAACTGCATCAAGGACACTATTTTTTGTTAATTACAAACTGATACACCACTAATTACAATAATCATTGTTACATATTATAATTGAAATCTCAAAGATAAGAAAATAACAATGAGACCCTTCTTTACAGATATTTTACAAATATGTCATTCTACTTCATAATATTCCTTAATGACCTTCAAGATGATAAAATAATCACTGTTTAACTCATATGGTCATTAGAACATTAACATTAGGAACTTAATGAATCTATTGGATAATTAAAAACATTTATTTGATTTTAAAATTAAATATATAAATTATAATTTAGTTTTGAAAATATTTGACAAATACTTTATCAAAAATCACTGGTCAGATTTTTATGTCTAATTAAATCACATATTTCCTAAACTGGATATTCTCCCACTTAAGGATAGTGAATTCTTTGTTGGGTATTTGCATCCTTTTAAGTATCATGGAGGCTATCCAAATTACCCATGATAGAGCCTCCAACTAGGAATCACTAGTTAGTAGCTCAAAATAACTAACATAATGACTTAGAGAAATACAAACCCCTTAGGTCTAAGGACGAGTTTGTAAATATGAATAACACTTATTTTGACAGTAATGTTTTACCAAGTGTGTTTATAGTAAATCCTTTTAATGCATTTATATAATACACCCACATACAAGCTTCGAGTATCACTCCAGTGACTGAGATTACATTATTCCATATGGCAGTTCCACATGTAGTAACTCTATAAGTGATGTGTCCAGCATCACCCATAGCTGTAAACTTTTAAGTCTATAATAACTGGATAATCAGATCTCTCCACACATTCCAATGTGTTTGACATCCTACTATGTTAACTGAGGACCACCTATCTCATCTCATGAGATCAAATAATTACCCATATAAATAAACAAATTCATGTGATGATATAATATTAATTATTATTAATTAAATAATTAATTAATCATGCTTATATTTTTTGTGAATGGCTTTGTCAAGGCACATATTTTCAACAAATACATCCTCTCCCTAGGATGGCATTGTATAGAGAGGGTGCTTTGACAACTAGGAAGTCTATAATTAATATAACAGCTCCAAGAGGCACTAAGAGCTTTATTTTTCCCAAGGCTGGTGTGGGTTGACCATCAAAATCAACCAATGGGGAAGAATAAGGCTCCAAGTCTAATTTCTTTAAGTTCATTTGATGAAAGGAAGAGAAGAATATCTCTATTGAGCTACCAGTGTTAACCATTGTTCTTCTCACTTTAGCGTTAAAGATCTTTAAAATAAGTAAGGCATCATCATGTGGACAATGCATTCCTTCAAGATCTTTATCCAAGAAGATGATCAGTCCACACTGTTGTCCTTTTGGATATGATTCTAGTATTAGCTTGGCTGTTTATGATAAGTGGAACACACTGCATACCTATGATGCCTTTTGTTGGTAACTCCTCAAGGATGATTTTGTAGCCTCTCCTATCCGGGGCCCTCCGTGAATGGTGTGGATAATGGGGTTTAAGGCTTGATGCTATTAAGCATTGGCCATCTTTCTGTGAGGGGTCATCTCTTCTCATGGGGGACGTGATGCCTGCATGTTATTATTGGCAACATAAGCCTCAAGGTATCCTCGTCTGATGAGGTCTTCTATCTATAAGAAAAGAGATCTGTATTATTTCGTCTTATGCCATTTGGCCTTGTAATAGGCACAATGTTTAGATTGATCCCTAGTTCTTAGATCTCATTTCATGGGTTTAGGCCACTTCAAATAGGCCTCATGTTTTATGCACTGCAAGATAGTTTTGGTGGGCATATTAAGAGGTGTGAACTCATGAGGAGGGTTGTCTTCCATCTTCCTCTTATTGACAGGGCTACTTCTTTCTTGGTCATTTGTTGGGCTAAGCCTAGATCGTAGGTTTTGTGGTGCATTAATTACTATTGGTCCTTGGGTAGCTTTGCATACTTTTCAGCTCTGGTCAGGAGGTTGGCCATGTATTTTGCAAGGGTCTTGGTAAGGGACTGATGTGCCTTGTTGGAGTGGAGAAGCCCTCCTTTGTAAGCAATTGTTTCATTCTTCTCATCACAACCTTCAACATAGAGCATCTAAACCTGACACCTTTGTGTGTAGGCAAGATGGTTTTTATTCCCCTTTTTCATGTTAAAGAGGGTATCAATATCTTTTCTTTGAGGACGTCTATATACAAAGTTTATGACAAAGGCGATGCATAGTTGATGACAATTGTTGATGCTCAAAGGTGGCAACTTATTGAACCACCCTAAGGCTATATCTTGCAAGTTAGAGGGGAAGACCCTGCACATTAGAGCATCACTATTCTTCCACATCTTCATGCAGGGAAAGACATTCCCTTAGAAGGTTGTTCTCTTGGGTTAACATTTCCAATTCAGGCTTGTATTCCTTCCTTTGATCTTGAAACTATTTATGGAGAGCTTCAACCTGTGATAGGATAGTGGCAAGTTGCGGGCAAACATGTCTCTTCAAGCTGTTCCTCAAGGACGGCATTGCTACAGGTCCGAGTGGCTCTCTGTCATGGAGCCATTGTGAGTGCTTTGACTTAGCCTGAAGAAGCTTGGCTTTCTATTGCAAACATTCTCGTACACGACATCAAACTGTGGATGGTAAAATCCCACCACACAGTCAATTGGTTTAGACTCCTTTTACCAATTCGGTCTAACCAGAGATAGTGGTCAAATGGAATGAAAAGTTTTCTCTGATAGTTCTTGCATCGGTGTGATACCTACTAAAGGACCTCCGATGATCAAGTTAGTGGGGTTTTAGTGGAAATAGGTAGGTGAGTTGCTCAACATATTTGGAGGATGAATGCCATGCCTCCTTTATAAAGTTTAGTGGATCTTTATCCCTTCATTCATGTGATTTACATCATAATTATTTTAGAGTTTGATCCTCAAACTTGGGGAGGTTGGGATCTGATCTTATCAACTTAATTTGACTCACTTTCTATAAAAATAGGCTTGCTAAAGCAAAGAACACTGCATGTTTGACCTATTTAGCACATCTTTTCATGTCTTGGACGTGTTGAATGTCTCTGGGAGATTTTTTTCCATGCATGGTGTCACGCCCCGAAACCCGCATGTGGAGATTGGGGTAATAATGTGAAAATGTGTGTGCACAACGTCATGGATCTTAGAGTGTGATATTACCCTTTTCTTGCGGAAGGAGTTTCTTACTTAACTTAATTATTTGCAGTGTGTATTTTTTTTTCATTCTCTTTCTTTCTTTTATCCAATTACTATCATTAATTACCAAACATTTATAGCGGAAGCATATTCATAAGATATTAACATCTATCCATAAAGTGCAACAGAATACAAACATACACATTCTAAATTATGCAATAGAATGTAACAAGATCCTCCAATATCTATATCAAATAACTACTAGTCTCATACATCAAACTAAACATACCTATAAGCACCTAAATAGTACTATCAAATAGGCCAACATCATGCTCTTCACCTCGAGTAAAACTACTAATTAACCAGATCAAATCATGTCTCAAAATCTAAACTATCTCATACATGAGTATTGAAAATAAACAAACAAATGGAAGTAACATGGATGGTCCACCCATCCCCACAAACCATCTCTCTAGACTGAACCTGTAAAAGATCCCGTGCTATAGAGCGTCATTTGAAAGGGTGTTAAAAACATAGGTAAGCTATAAAGCCCGTGAGAGAACATACATAATGTCCTACGGAATAAATCGAATGTCATGAGTACAAAACAATATCAGATCAGAACAAATGAATTATATACGAATTGATGTAACTACAACAATAATCAGAATCTAGTAAAGGTTCTAGAAGTGCATAAGCTGGATCAACACAAGCTCATAACTGAAACAAGTAATGTGTAGCTCAAAAGGAAAGTGCATGTGCAATGCAAATATTCACTTTAAAATACTTATAAATATTTAGGCCTTAACACATCTCAAATAGGCTGCTTTAGCTAATAGATATCAACACAAATGCATGCTCATGGAAGTCTAATGTAACTCTCAAACTCGTATAACCCATGAAGGGTTTCAAATAAAACACATATTGGATAAAAACAACTCAACCCATGTAGGGTTCCTGAACCAAAACTTGTCAAAACATTATGTAATAAATCCAACAGATTAGCCCACGTAGGGCCTATAACAAAACTGAAATCATGTAACCCATGTAGGGTCTCTACAAAATGAAAATCTTGTATGACCCATTTAAGGTCTCTGACAAAACTAAAATCTCAAACAAAAATGGTGGGCAACTAGTGCCATCTTCACCAGTTAATGCCACCCGGTGATTGGGTCCTGAACTAAAATGGGTTAATAGACCAAATATAGCCCAAAAAAATCCCTTAGGATGTCAAAGGTTAGCCCGCAAAAATCCTTCAGGGCATCAAGGGTTAGTCCACAAAAATCCTCCAAAGCATCAAGGGTTAGTGGGCAATTAGTACCATCTTCACCTATTAATACCACCCGGTGATTGGGTCCTCAACTGAAATGGGTCAATAGACCAATATAGCCCAAAAAAATCTCCAAAGGGGTCAAGGGTTAGCCCACAAAAATCCCCCAAGGCATCAAGGGTTGGTAGGCAACTAGTGTCGTCTTCACCTATTAATGCCATCGGTGATTGGGTCCAAAACAAAATCCTCGAAATCAAAACGGTAATCTGAAATCCATGCATATGTAAAGTAATATGTAACTGCATAATGATACAATGCAAGAGATGCCAATGTAGTAAAAATTTGTAAGTGAGACCATATAAAACCCATACCTAAAACCAAATAGAAAGTAATAACTCATATTCACACCAAAACCAAATCCTCGAGAATTCCTCTCATAACTTTTCATAATCAATAATAGTATAGAAGTCTCAAACAAGTCATGTGGATGCAATAATACTAATATGAAACTCATCAAATCAAGTGTAAGTAGATATAATCAAGTGGAAAGCATAATAATGACATCAATGAGAAACTAGCATATGAGATAACATAAGAAACAAAGGTTTGAGCCAATTAAAATAAGTAAATACTACCAACTAGCAATGATGATATGAATAGGAGTCTCAACTATGGGGAAATCAAGGAAAACATTAAGCATAAAGAGTAGTAATCATTTTTTCTTTTTTAATTTCACAATAATCTAGCCTTCTTACATTCAATTATAAATAGAAACTTAGAATTTTCAATGACTCATGATAGCAATTTAAGAGAATGAGTAATCTTAGCTAACACATGTTCAAAATGAATTAGATCAAGCAATATACTTATAAAATTCAAAAATTCATGTAATCAAGGGTTCTACCAAGGAATAATGAAATGAATAATTCTATGGAATGTGTAAAGTCATCAACTCACAAAATCTATAACAAGAAACAATGAAAATCTATAATATCTCCCAAAATGATAACAAAAAATAGAGGAAAATGTAGAAAATCAAGGGAGTAAAGAAATCAACATGAAAACTTACTAATCCTCTATAGATTTAGTAATTGGATATAAGAAACTTACCAAACTTTAAAAACTTGGCAATAAAATAATATAGAAATCAAAATACTAATCAAAACAAGGAATAAGCATGAATAAATTAGTTGGGAAACAAAGAAGTAGCACATAATGTATGAACACTCCCAAAATAGTCATTAAACTAAGCATTAAGTGAAGGAAACTTACCAAACTTCATAGATGAAACAAATCAAGTGATGGAGAATTGAGATTTCATCCTAAAGAGAAGAATACCAATGAATAAAAGTGCAAGAATCCAAGGGAGTAGTACACCATGTATGAAAACTCACTCAAAATCTCATAAATCTAGTAATCAATGGATGAAATCTTTCAAAACTTCAAAGACTTAACAATCAAGTGACATAGAAACCAAAATGCTAATCAAAATAAGGAATAACCATGAAGAAATCAATAGGAGAACAAATGACTCATGTATGTAAACTCACCAAAATATTAGTTTTTTCTTTGTCTAAGCTCCAAATCCTTCCAAATTATCTTTCCCCTTCCCTCTAACTTCTGTAAAATGATTAAGTTTAGCATAAATTATATAGAGAAAGAAAATCTAGGAAGAAAACAAGCTATCTTAGCAAATTTTTAAAGTTAAGAGTGAAACCTATCCAATTAGGGAAGAATTCCCACACTTTTCTCAAGAACTTGTCTTAATCTCTATAACTCTTTTTCTCTTTGTTCAAATGAGGAAAATGAGCTAATTGAGGTGTTAGTAGGGTTATAACTTGCCCATGATGAGATCCCACATGTTTAGGAAATCAATGAGCAAGTGTCACATCACAAAATCACCTTTTAAGGCAATTTTGGGCTAATTTTTCTCAACCTTCAGGGGCTGGGGTGCCCCAAGTTACACACCTCAGGCGCCTGAGTGGTGTTTGGGGTGTCCGGCCTGCACAACACGAAACTACCTAGATTTTTCCTATAAATACACCTTATGGTAAAACTGCCATAACTTTCTCTAGAAAACTCCAAATTGGGCTCCGTTTGTTGAGTTTAAAAAAAGAATCGAGACCTTTCCAACAAAGTATGGATAAACCTCTAGTTCATTTGAGATTTGTGTTAATGGACCCAGGAAGTTATCCCAATTACAAAATCAGTATAACTTTTGAACTTGAGTATTTTATGGTCCAACTTGGGTTCTATACTTCTAAATTGGTCCAAGGGGTTCCTAAACCACTCTAAGTTATTTATGAATATGAAAAAAGATAATTTTACCCTTATAGGAATAAAATTACAAATTTACCCTTTAGGTGAAACACAGGGTGTTACAGAGGCTCTTGATGACCACGAATGGATTCTTGATATGCCAAAGGAACTCAATCAATTCATTTGGAATGACATGTGGTACTTGGTAAATAGACTAAGGGACAAGAACATCATTGGTAGCAGATGAAAATTCAAGAACAAACATGATGAATATGGTACTGTGGTCAGAAACAAGACAAGGCTGGTTGCAAAAGATTATGCCTAAATTGAAGGCATAGACTTTGAAGAGACCTTTGCTCCAGTGATGAGATCTAAATTTGAAATGAGTATGGAAGGTGAACTCAAATTCTTTCTTGGAATGCAAATCAAACAAACCAGCAACGACATTTGCATTTTGCAAGGGATTTGGTCACCAAGTTTGGATTACATGGATCAAAATCTTTAAACACTCCAATTAGCACCAGTGAAAAGATAAATCAAGATACTGATGGCAAGAGTGTGGAAATCACATTGTACAGAAGCATGATTGGCAGCCTACTCTACTTGACTGCAAGTAGGCATGACATCACCTTCAGCATGGGTGCTTGTGCCAAGTACTAAGCTGATCCTAAAGAGTCTCATTTGAAGATTTTTAAGAGGATTATAAGATACATAAATGGAACCATAAACATTGGGTTATGGTATCCATTCAAAACCAACAACAACGTTGTTGGATACTCGGATGTTGATTAGGCTGGCAAGACAAATGACCACAAGAGCACAAGTAGAGATTGTTTCTACAAAGGCAACTGTTTAGTTGCTTGACATAGTAAGAAACAAACCTTGGTGTCCCTCTCCACTACTGAAGTAGAGTACATAGCAATTGTGAGTGGATGCACTCAACTTTTGTGGATGAAACAAATGCCAAGGAATTATGATTTGGATCAAGGCACATTAAGTCTCTACGTGACCAACCAAAGTGTGATTTGAATCTCAAAGAACCTTATTCAACATTCCTGAACCAAACATATTGATATTCGTCATCAATTCATTAGGGAATTAGTTGAGGAAGAAATCTTCTTGCTTGAGTTCAATAAGACCAAGCACCAACTTGCAGACATCTTGACCAAACCATTAGATGCCGAACGGTTTGAAAAGTTCAAATGTAATTTGGGCATGTGTGAATATGCCTTAAAGAGTTCAAGGGGAATAAACTCAGAACTCAGGAACCCTTCCTTCAAAATTTCCTGACTTTGAGGGAATGATCGCTTTTAAGATTGATAATGAGATAGATCTTCCAACGATCCAACGCTTGGATCACAAGATCGATCCAGTGGTGTACAATCAATTCAAAGACATGATTGATCCGCCGATTGATCATGGTAGCGATCATAGGCTTCGATTGCTCTCAGGTTCATTTTTGGACCGATCCAAAGCCTCTTTTCACCTTGGATTGATGCCAAGATCGATCCATAGTCAAAATACCGATCAAAGGGCATTTTTGGAAAATTTTCAAAAACCCTAAAAGATTGATATATGATCAATCTTAGGTCATCTTCTTCGGTGCTAAGGGTGGCCCTAGCTCTTAGGATTAGTTTAGATTGATGTAGTCTATTTCCTTTCCTATTTTGCTCTTGTTTTATAATGGCTTTAGTGCCCTCCTCATGTAACTCTCTTGGATTTTAATGAATATTTTTTGTTTTTCCATCTATATGTGTTCTCCTTTGCCCATTCATGACAAAAATGGGGAGAATTAGTTTAGATGAGTGAGTTATCCAATCTAGGGGAGATTGGGAATTAGGAGATATGAGAGCATAGTTAAGTGAATCATGATCAAATTTAATCTAAATTTTTTAAAATTCACTTAATCTAGTCAAACACCTCATGCACACACTTGGGGGAGTTTTCTTGCATGTTTGGATGTTTTGATGAGTGCTTGTCGTTTACTTTCATTATCTTTGTTTTCTTTTGATATTCCCGAAATGGATCCTAGAGGGGGGTGAATAGGATATTTATAGAATATTTAAAAAATCTTTTAAATATATTATTATTTTTAAATAATTTATTCAA
>JAOXJP010234246.1:0-10189 GCA_025762735.1 Platanus orientalis | reverse complement strand
CCATGTCACCCTCATGGGCTGTTGTGATTGGTTGGGTGGTTATAGCCCATGGTTTGACAAAGGGTGGTTTGAGGGGGACATCATGGGAATTCTCAACCAAGGGTGAGGGCATGTAGGTCTTTTATGAGTGTGAATGCATTTAATGAGGGTAATGAGCTAAAATCTACAAATGGTGAGCTCATTAACCCTAAAGTACTTTGATTTTCTCCCTTTACCTATCTAGCTTACTTTATGGGTTCTTGTGCTCCAAAATATGAAAACTCAGTGACTATTTCAGAAGTCCCAAACATTCTAGTAGCAATGGATCATTCAGTGTCAAATTACGATAAGGGCAAAGGGTGAAATTAAGGGTTTACTGGCCTTAAAATGCTCTTAGAAAATATTGGAGGGGCAAGATGGTAAAATTGATCTAAAAATTGTCAGTTGACGGATGATCTCGGGTCCAAGTGAGTCACAGCTTTTGACTACGCCGGATTACAGTGTCTGAGCAGGAAACTAGGTCAAAAACCCTTTTTTGAGCAATTGAACAGTATTGGGCTAAAGTGCTGCTGGTTATTCTGTACAATGCCGCCATGAGCAATATTCGGGGGGTTTAAGGCTTGGGGAGTCTCAAGGTTACAGGAGCTAACAGATTTAGATGTCGGGTTCCCGGGCAGTTGCCGATAGATTTTCAAAGCCGGGTCACTTGGAGAGATTGAGTTTTTGTAGCTGCTTGAAGGCTGATGGGATTAAGTGGTTGGACATTCTCTGAACCCAAAGTTTATGAAATGCTTTATTGAGGACAGGAGTGATTCTAAAAAAATGGCTCTTACGTTGCTACATTCTGAGTCCGAGAGAAGTTTCAAGGGTATCCCGCGTGCCAAATATAAACAAAAAGTGTTTTTCTTTGGCTTGGGCAGAAATAATGGCTCAGGCTATAGGGTTTCTATAATCTAGCATGGATCTGATAGTTTCATGGCTTTGAATTTACTGTGGTGTGGCCACTGACAATCTGAATTTCTGATTTCCGGTGCACTCCCAGGAGTCATTCGAGCACTTGATTTTTAGACCTAATTTTCCATGTTTTTTAGAGTATTTGAGGGTATCTTGGCAGATGGATTTTACGAAAGCCCTGGCTCCTTAGACAACTTTTTGAAGGCCTCGCAATTCTGAAAAGATGGACATTGACTGATCCTGATTTGGATGCCTAGAGAGCATTCTGTCTCGAAAAGAGCAAAAAGTGGAAAAACAACCTTTTGACGTTTTGAGGAAGATTTGAGATTTTACAGAGGTTCGAGACTTCAAACTTTTTATCTCAGACCTGGAGATTTGAAGCTAAGGCTGAGGCCGAGGTATGACCACTGACTTTTCTGGATTCAGAGATCGGATGAATCTTTGGGGGTTTTTGCAAGGGTCATTTCTTGGTCAGGATTTCCATAGATTGGGAGATTGGTTGAAGCTATTCTGGATCAGTGTCTGACTTGTGGTTAATCCTTTGGAGAGTAGAGGCTTAGGGGTGCATAGGATCTGAAATTACATCATTTGGACCACAGATGAGGCTCCAGGGGTCCTTTAAGGGTATAGGGGTCATTCTTTGAGTAGTAAGGGTAAAATGGTAATTTTTTGCCCACAGGTCGAAAAGGTGAAAATATGAATTCTTTTCTTGTGATGCTTCATGGCAAGAAGACTTACATAGGCAAAGAAATTCAGTGATCTAGATGATAGATAATGAGTATTGAGCCTTTGAAGGTAAAAGGGTAAAATGGGCAATTTTTCCAACTGTGATGCTTTGGTAAAAAAAACTTATAGGAGATGGAAAACTTATTGATAACATGAATGGAGTTCTAAAATGTGGACCCTCAAAGTCCCGTTGGTGCTTTTGAGAGAGATTAGGGTTTGTTTTGCAATGGTGCTTTTTGGGCTATTATAAGGTTCTTTGACTGATTCATTCGCGACTGGAACATCTGGAAAGACTTCTTCGGGAATATCTAACCTCTTAGAGTCCAGGTTTGCTCTTTCTAAGCCAGGGTTGCTTAAGGTTTTGATGTCTAAAAACTGTTATGATGTCCTTATGCCATCATATGACTTGAGTTAAAATTTGGGTGCTGACACATACAAACTTTAGAGGATATTTTGAGAGCTTTTGTGATTAATTTAAAAGCAAGTTGGGATGATCACTTACCATTGATCGAATTTGCTTACGTTTTGTATGGAAGAAAATGCAAAACACCCATACAGTGGGAAGAGGTTGGCAAAATAATGTTACTTGGACCTAAATTAGTTCAAATGACAACTAAGAAGATCAGGTTTACAAGAAACTTGGTTGCATTCAAAGATCCAATCTTTCAATCCTTCTGTCTATTGTAAGCTTCATCATAGAAAAGGATTGCAAGGTCGTTAAGTTTAAACCTGTGGAACCATTTCAAAAGCTTCGATAACAAAATCGTTTCCACAAGGTATTTAAAGCTTTTGATTTGAATATTTAAATTAGTCATTTTCAAATAAAATATTAGCTATTTAAGTAGGATTTACAATTGATTTAAAGTGTGTTTTTCAAATCAATTAATTGTGATTGAAGTAGTCCTCTTGATCTACTGAGTCATATATTTAAATCAGCCTAGTTAGGAGCAAATCATTTAAAGAGCAACGACTCTTTATAAATACTTGATCTCCCTACAATTATATCAGCCTATTTAGAGGAATGAACATTTGAGAAATTTATTTTTCATCAAATCAAATTATTGAATTTGTTGCACCTTCAACAGAGTCATTGGTGGTAGTTGATTAGCCCTCTCCAAATATAAATGAGGTTGTTCATACATTTGTCAAAGCCACCAAATGTAGCGATTTAAGGTTTTTGATTAATTTTACATTGTATTCTTTGTAAGAAGTTAATAAAATTAATCAGCTCATGAGGAGCTTTTGATAGTAGATGTAGACACATTTGCCGAACCACTTTATATTGTGTCTCTTGTCTTTGGTCATTGATTTACTTTATCTACGTTATTTATGTGTCATTTGCATTATCATTAATCCTGATATTTTACAAGAGATAACTATCAGTTAATTAGATTATATTTAAAGAACATAACAAGTAATCAATTAACATCACAAGAGTAAACGAATTTCACGAAAAACTTAAATATCCTATTCACCCCCTCTAGGATAGTTTGGGACTTAGAATTTCAATTCGTATGAGAGCAGATTGATCATCTAAGAGATTAACAACCTGAGTAGATCCTTAACCAGTCCCTAGTTACACATGGCTTCCAAGGATGAAGGCTACGCTCCAAATAGACTTCCCTATTTTGATGGAACTAACTACATTTACTGGAAGACCTGCATGATAATATACCTTAGATCCATGAAAATTAGAGTTTGAAACTCTGTTGTGAAAGGATACACCATACTAAAGGAAAAAGCTAAGGCTGAATGGGATGAGAATGAACAAAAGGTACACACTGTCAACTACAAGGCACTGAATGTTATTGTCTGTGCTCCTAGTCTGGGTGAATTTAGTAAAGTATCTAGTCTTCTAACATCGAAAGAAGTGTGGAGCTTTCTTGAGATCACTCATAAGGGAACAAAGCTAGTCAAGTAATCCAAACTTCAAATGCTTACCACCAAGTTTGAAGCTCTCTAAATGGAAGAAGATGAACAGTTTATTGACTTTCACACGAGACTCCAAGACATTGTAAACTCAATGAGAGGACTTGGAAAAGATATGAAAGATCCCAAGATAATTAAGAAAATACTTATATCCTTATCTGAGAGATTCCATCCTAAGGTCATTACCATTGAGGAATGCCATGATCTAGATAAATTAAAATTAGAGGAGTTAATAGGATCTATACAAATTTTAAACTCAAACTTAGGCCCTCTAGTAAAAATAAATGTGTTGCATTAAAGGTCGAAGAAAGCTACGATCCGAGTGAAGATTCAGATGAAGAAATGACGTTGCTTACACAAAATTTCAAGAAAATGATAAGATACAACTCAAAGAACTTTAGGAAGAGACCACCCCCTAATAGACAAAATTCAAATCATAGGAGGAAATTACTGTCTAAAGAGGAATCAATGTGTTATGAGTGCAAGGGTCATGACCACTTTGCTTTTGAATGTGCAAACAAGAAGAAGAAAAAGGTGACCAAGGACAAAACCATGATAACTACATGGGATGATGACTTGGATGAGTTTGAAGATGAGTCTCAATACAATGAAGATGAATCTTCACATGAGGTAAGAGCATTTATGACATTCACTGAGGGGGGACCTAAAGTATCTTTGAGTGAAAGTGAGCAAGAGTTTGATGAAGGTGCCTACAACGAACTCTACAATGAGAGCATCAAATTAGCTAAGACCAATAGGAATTAAAAAAAAAAAACAAATAAAAGTGTTGACTACCTTGGAATAGTCTCCTTTAGTCTTAATCTAGTTCCCCTCATGAACTTGTGGAAAACATTTCCTTTAAAGAATCAAGTATTCAAGAGATAAATGAGAAATTGAATCTAAAAGTTCTTTACCTTGACATAAAATTAAATGAATTAAACATGGTGTCATTTCATGAAAAGGAAGAAAACAAATATTAAAATTAAAGTGCTCTGACCTCACTAGCTACTAGGACCAGTGAACTTTAAAATGAGATAAATAGATTAAAAGAACATAAAAGAAGGTCCATAACTATCAACACCCAATTTTGGCCCAGGGACTAGAGGTTTCTTTCAACGGGCAACACTAGTTCTTTAGAATAGGCCTTTAGGTATCCTTGGAAACCAAAGTGATTAGACAAACTCCCATTTTTAGGTCATTCCCATTCTTTCATAATACGACACTACCCACGATTTTTCCCTAAGATCTTTATAGGACTTGCTTTCTTCATTTTCCTATCCTTAGTTCTAATCTTATAATTTTTTAAATTGTTGTCCCAAGTTTGGTCACATATACCTGAAAAATTATGATTTTACCCCTCATCAGAGGTGGACCACTGAATCTTATCGTACAAGCACCAAATGACTAATCAGGAGTCACGAATGCATCAAAATGGTTCAAAATCTAGAAATAGAGTGTTTGATCATGAAATTCTGTCATATCATGTTTAGATGAATCTTGATAATTGATTTGGAATCTTTCAAAATATAATCAAAATACACCCTAAATGATCAATCTAGCAACATAGATGTGCTCAGAACATCCCAAATCTTTGAAATGGATTGTTCGTTTCTCAACATCCATTGTTTCGAGTTTCGACAAATCTCGACCCTTGATGATCAATTGGACACCATAGATGGATCGGGCATGCACCAAAACCTTTGGGTACTAGTTACAACTTTCGGAATCTATTTCTAAACCCTCCATCATACCATGCGAATTCATGACTGTCCGATTAAGTGTTTCAAAATTCCAAATAAAAATCAGATGCTACCATGCGGATTAGAGTGGCTGATTTATCTAGTGTGGGGGTCTTGATCCAAATTTCAGGATTTAGATCAATAAAGCTTTGAGTTTAATGCATTGCATTTTGATGCACTACAATGCGCTAAATCAAGCCCCTTATAGGACAATTAGCACCATCTAATAAAATTCAGCCACATCAAATAAATAAGTGAGATCTTATAAAATAAAATAACATATTATTCTATCATATAACATGTGCCACACTAACAACTAAAGCTACTGTAAAGCCCTTAATAGGTATGTCATTGTGTCCAACACATATCTCCCTCCAAGCTTCCTAATATACCAAGCCTAAGTTAGTAAGCCATAAATGTGTAATATAATATAATATAATATAAAAGGGTAAGAAACCTAAATCTCTACTTTTTCTCTCCTAAAATCGAGCTAGCCACCCAAGAAGAATGGATTTTCATTCAATTAATAAGTTAAAAAAAATAGAAAAAAAAAAACACTCACCTTCCAACCCGCACGCACAACAAACAAACCATGTCACCATTACCATTTGAATCCTTGATCTCATCTCACGAGGTGGCCCCACTCACATCCAACCCTCATGATCTCAGCAAATACCTAAAAAAAAAAAATTTAGATTAACATCTCCTCTCCCTTGTCTCACTCATCCCAACGTGGCACAACTATACTTTCTTTTTTCTTACTATATCCTATTCCCTCCTGCATCCATACCTTCTTTATTCTCCCTAAAGGAAATCCATTATGCACATATTTCCCGCACCTTTGCCTAGCCAGCCTTGCAAAAGATACTCTTCAGCTCCTCTCAATGGATCACTCGTTAGATCTCACCAGTATAAATAAGAACAAATGTAAAGAAGGGGAGGAGGAGAGAAAAGCTGTGACAACTTTTTGGCTAAAACTCTAGATCAAAGTGAAGGTGCTGCCCAACTGAAGAAAAGAAGTCCAATCTCATATGTACTCACATACAAAGATGTAGGATCAACTCTTTCGTTTCATTTGTTTATTTTGTTGTTTAGTTTGTTCTTTAAATATTACGTGTTTCTTCCGTTATTTATCTATTGGTAAAAAGGTCTTGTGCTTGTCATAAAACTAATCCATGTAAATTGGTATTTTGAACCTGGTAGTATGCTTCCCGATCATAGTCTATTTAGCATGGTCTAAAGAATATTGTTTGTTTATTAGCTGACTTTCTCTCTATATCTGTTTCAGTTTTTTTTTATCTTTATTTTGATAAACTTCACCTCTCATCACTTTTGCTAAACCCCTTAGACTGCTACCACGTCCCACAATCAGGCAATTTTCATATGCTCTGCCATTTGTCCAAGACCATTCTAGATAAGCCTGGTGAATGCTGATCTATCCAAATCTATTGAATGCCTCTCAAGCACAACACTACAATGACCCGATAACTACAACACTGTGTCTACCGGACCCTTTCAAACTCTGTTTTAAATACCACCCACCATCAATTAACAACAATAGCATACAGCCTTATCCCAATTACCTGGGGTCATCTACACGGATGTTGTTCAGTCATCCCACTCTGTTTACGACCACTCATTAAGAGTGAAATTTTATTAATGACACGCATCACCCAAGGATAATATCCTTTTTTTTTGTCCCATATGTGAATATCTCAAACCAAAAAGCACTCCCCATTCCCCACCATGCACTCTGCCAATATCCCATGCCACTTATACCCGAAGCTATAGTCTGCTAGTTCTCTATCATCCTGGGCCTTACATTGTTAGCGTCTTATATTATTCTTGAAGGGATTTCATTTCCTTGGTGTATCATGTATTTATCTTACAAACTAAGTGAACAAAGGAGGGGAACTGTTTCATTTGGGATGGCATGCTCCCTGAGGATGTAGAATTAGCAAGAGAACATGCATAACCTGTTGGTGCTTGTAGAGAGATAGGTAACCCATGGTCATTCAAAATTTATAAGTGTGTCTATATTGATGACCCCTAAAGTTTAGAGAAAAGGCGTCACACACATACAACAAGGTCTCTACTTTCCCTGTTGCCTTCATTCTTCTTCTTCTTCTTTTTTCGGTTGATAATAATTGCCAAAAACTAGTTTGAGGTCTCATGTTATACTGGTCTTTGTAGCATTGGTTTGTGATCAACTATACACTCTCTAATTTGATATGCATAGTGTCAACTGGTCCATTGTAGTACATCCTAGTATTTCATGTACATCAGTAAGTGTAATTAATTCATGATAATGTAAACCAGATTCCTACGATTATGGTGACTAAACATTTTTTTTAACCAATTACTGATTTTTAAGATTTGGTTTGTATAAAACAGCAATTTTTTTTTTATCATTAAATGATGTTAAATTGTTAGCATTTTTGGTGATTTGTAATCTTTGTGGTGAGGTGGTTGTTCACAAATTATAGTTCTATTGTATTATTTGCTTTTGATTTAAACTCTCTAGTTTTGACAAACCATCAACAGTTGCAAAGAAGGTAGTCACAGTAGGAAGGACTTTTACTAATGCTTTCTTAGCACGACACTTATACCCTTCAGATTAGACCTCTCTTAATTAATTTGGACCTGACTTGATCCGAACAAATCTTTACCTAAACTGACCAACAACATTTTTACTGAGTCAGTCTTGTCCCACTAAACATTATAATTGTTCTTCATTTTTATATTTGCTTCATATATACTTATGTTTCGGGAATCATCTTAGCATGTGATTTACTATTTTGTATATACATCATGCATTAACCCCTTCTTTGTCCTATTGGTTAAGAGTAGTTCAAAGTACATATCTTAACCTTTATTTTCTTTAAAATTCATTTACATGTGATTTATTTATCTTTATTTTTATTTTGTTAGATAGCATGTAAATAGATGGCTCAAAGAATTATAAAATTCATTTTTATTAGCGCATGTACACACACAACCTAATTAGCTAGGGAAATGTACTTGTATGCATGACACCTCTTTCCAAAATAAGACACACAAATGCATGCACTATAAGTAGAATCTTGACCCTAATTTGAACTGATTTAAGTAGTTAACTGCATATGTGGATGGACCAGGGTGCCTAACACCTTCCCTGGTCCATAACCGAGCCACCTACCATGAATCCCTGAGTCGACCAGTTTGAAATGGAGTCAGACATTTCAAAAGAATTTTAAAATAAAATTATTTTGTTTTCCAAATATAGATATCCAATCACATCTTTAAAAAGGTTGGTAGCGACTCCAAACCATTGTGGGTTAGACCCATGATGAGTGGACCACTTTTCTAAGAAGCCCACCCGTCACGCCAAAAACCGAGGCCCACAAGTATAAGTTGGAATAAATGCAATAACAAATTTAAAAAGAATATCATGAGCTGCTACAAACAAAAGCTTAGATTTTCAGCCTTGGATTTTATGATTAATTCAATTCTCAATATACATAAACAACTACATCTTATTCTGCCAAATTGAAGACAGCGAACCCAAGTACTTTCCTAGTTGCAAGTCATATATCATGTGATGGGCCAAAGTAGCTTGAGAATCAAGGAGATATGAAGTTTTTTTACAGAAGAGAATTGTCAATTTCTCAAGATTTACTCTTTGGCCAAACGCTAGTTGAAATTTACATAGGATATTTGGAAGGCCACTACAGTAGATGAGGAGGCCTCATTGAAAATAAAACAATCATTAGTAAATAACAGTTGAAAAATCAAAGGACTTTTTCAATGGATCTTTGTTTAAATGGTTTGAGTGGGTTTTTATAGCCGGTTCTCAACCAAACACCAACCCTCCTCCTTTATCTGGGCTTGGGACCGGCAATGTCTAAAGATTCAACTTTTTCAATGGATCTAAATAACCTTAAATAAATCCACATTTTTTTGCAATAAGCAATGATGTGCGTAGTCCCTCAGCACATAACAAAAACAATGAGATCGAGGGTTGTCTTATCTAAGACCCCAAGATCCTTAGAGTGATGCACATGGTGAATCATTAAATAAAATTTGAAATGAAATTGAAGAGATACAAAACCATACGCATTGCCACCACTTCAAACTAAACCCATTTTTTCCATTGCCCTTAAAATAAACTCCCATTCAACTCGGTCATAAGCTTTGTTCATCTCTATTTTCAATGACATTTTAGCTTTTTGGTAATGATTATGTTCATATGGTGCAACAGTTCATGAACCACCAAGATATTGTACGAAATTTGGTGGCCCTTAATAAAAGCACATTGATAAAGGGAGATAATATCATCTTTGACCTTCTTCAACAGATTAGCCAACACTTTTGAAATTATCGTATAAATCATATTTCAGAGGCTAATTGTTTAAAAATGCTCAACTTTCATAGGGTTATAATGTTTAGGAATAAGAATCAAAAGGGTCTGATTATGACATGAAGTGGGAAATTATTGGAGAAAAAATGCAGCACAAAAGTTAAGACTTTAGGTCCAACGTTCAACCAATATTTCTGATAAAATCCTCCCTAATATCCATCCAGCCTAGGTGCCTTTAGTTTTCCCATATCAAGCACCAGTCTTCTGATTTCTTCCAGATTAAAAGACAGATTAAGATGTAGTTTATTCTCCTCAAACAACTTCCTAATAATTAAGGATGTAATGTTATCCATATCAGAGCTATATGGTTCGGAGGAGGAGAATAAATCCCTATAATAATGTCAAAGTGTAGAAGCAATGTCTTCCTCAGAGTAAATCCATTCACCATTATTAGTTTAAAGGAAAGTAATATGATTGGATTACCTTCTAGCAATCATAGAGATATGGAAGAATTTCGAATCGC
>JAOXJP010234245.1:0-10190 GCA_025762735.1 Platanus orientalis | reverse complement strand
TGTGTATAAGAGACAGGATATATGTTTTTTCATTATTTTTAAATTAATTTTATGATTTTTTTAGATTCAACCAATACAATTTTGGCTAGTAGGTTCTTTAAAGAAAGGTCACATGGGATTCCGTGCCAAAACAAACTCGTCCACACACGCAGCATTCCGATCACCCATCTGGCTATCCTTGGATTTAGCCACACGTTTGACATGTCACATTCATCCCGAAGCGTTAACAGCCCTATATTAAAAAAATCCAAAAAATACAACTTTGCATTTGGCTAATTCACACCGGCAGCTGCACTACGATGTCCCTTTTGATGGAAGGAACGGGAAGCACCACTTTCTTTTTAAAGGAAGAAAACAAAAGGTTCAAGTCTTTTGGTAGCCCTTAGGACTGAAAGCACATAAGGGATTACCTTCGTTGAGGAAATTCTTACATTGTTTTGCACTAGGAAAGCATTTAAGTCTCGAGTGTCTCGAGTGAGATGATGACAACCGATTGGGTTTGGTACGGTCTCAATAAGAGGGTTTTGGCAATTTGAACAAGGAAAGGTTGCTCTGTCCAGGATTTGGAGTTTAGGACACCGGGGGATGCCATATAGAAAATAAAATGGGTGGGTAATGCATTTTTTGAATATGGAATATGCATCTTATTCCATATGACAGCCCCTGATGTCCTTAACACCAAATCCTGGACACAACATCCTATCCATAAAAAACAATAATGGAAAGAATTGGGATCAAAGCAAATGCAAACAAATTGAAATAGATCCTCCCCAGCCGCTTATGACTTATTAACTATCTAATAGGTGGCACTACATGATTGGCGAGAAAAAATCAATTACAATTTTTGAAAGATGATTTTCACTTTTTCCTGTTAATCGTGTCATGCTACATGTTAGATAGGACCTTAATAGGCCATAAGGCGGCAGGAGAGTATCCTTTTTGCAAACCAGAAGGGGTGAGGAAGGATTTTGTCCACCTCCCTTAACAAACGCTTGCTCCGTTGGGCATCAAGGGGTGGACAGATCGGCATCGAAAAGTAATTTACACTTTTTTTTTGGGGGGGGAGGGGTTTATCACTTTTCAACGCTGACATATCCGCCCCCTAACTAATGCACAGCAGACCAAGCACCCGTTAAGGGAGGCGAACAAAATCCTTGGTGGCAATGGGCCGAGGCTCAGTTGGGGCTCGTCACATGAAAGTAAAGCTCAGGTTCGGCTCAACTTGCCAACCAAGAAAAAAAATCAAAGGCCCAAAATCTTAATGGCCCATTAACCCAAATATTTTTTAAACATTACCATTTTCACATGTTATATATATAAATGAAATTTTTAACGAGCTGAACCTTTACCAAGCTGAGCTTAGTGAAACTCGACTCAAGCTCGTTTAACAAACGAGCTCAAATCCAAGCCCTAGCTCGGCTTGACAAGCTTAAAATGAGGCTCAAGCTTGGCTCATGATGAGTCAAGCTCCATGCTAAGCCTAGCCAGCTTAGCTTATTGCCACCCCTACAAGCAAGTAATTAATAGTCAATAAAATTCACTTGCATAAATTGATGAAGCTATTACAATGACTCTCGAACAAGAACACTTGATTGAAACAAATATTAAGTACATGAACTAGGATTACAGTACAACTACTCATAACCTAGAAAAAAATTGGATGTTTATATACAATAGCATTAGACATAAAGTTGGACCTTAAGGGACATTGTAGTTTCGTGGAAGAGGGAAGACCTAGCCAACATTAACCAAACCTAAACCAATATACACATACGTGCGTCAAATACATATATGCGCACGTATGTGTATATTAAATCACCTCGTTAACTCATGTCTATTTGTACAAACATGAAGGTGGCTACAAGATTATACATCCTTTTGCTTTTATGTTTGTTCAAACATCATAAGTTGTGTCCTATGCTTATTCCGAATAGACATAAATAAGTCTATACATAAATCGTCCTTCATTCATTTCATCCATCAGAAATTTGAATAAAACATATGCATCATAGTGCATTAGTGTTTAAGCGTAAGTGTAAAAGAGATACAAATATAGTTTGGTTCGTTAGACACATAGATTATAGTGCTTCTTCTATGTGAAGTCAATCATTATATACTAGGGGGTAGACATCCAATAAACTCGAAAACACTACCGCGAGGGGCAATATTTGTCTTAAGGACATAGTGTCAAACACTAGTCTTAATCAATCAAATTATGATTTTTCCAACTTCATCCAATCAAGTAAACTGTTTTATTTATTTTATTTCAAATCTTTATAAAATAAATATTTTTTTCTTTACAGAATCATGCATATCATTCTTTATACATAAAATATAGAACAACAAAAAACACTTCAAAAGCTGCTTGAGACGGTTACTTGATGCAACCATTGAAACTGTCATGATTGATTTCTGGACTTTTGAAATAATTGTATACCCATGTTATTGGGTTCAACTTATTGGGATAAATGTAAGTCATCTAGCATAGTTCTTGTTTTCTTCGTTCTCCATTGAAAACATTCCACGTGTTGCTTTGTTATTAGCCAAATTCAAAAATTGGGGAAAAATACATCTAAATTTCGATTATAGGAGTATCATTTTGCATGCTTCAATTATTTTGTGGGTTAGAGTTTTTTGACAGATACATACTACCAATAAGATTTTTTGGATAGGATAAAGAGGTTGGCGGAAGAAGGGAAGTGGAAGAGGGTTGGAAATGTATTAAGACAAAGGGAAAGGATCAACTGCTGCACCCAAAACAGTATGCATCTTCAAGTCTCCACACCACTAGCTGACACATGATGGTTTTTTGAATTTGGAGCCTCTTGTAAATGGGAGCAAATGTTTATTCCAACACTTTGTTTTTATGGTTTTAACCCTAATAACCCCTTTTTATCGGTTTTAACCCTATACACATCACCTTTTGCGTGTAAGGACATAGGGGGACATACTGTTTTGGGTGCAGCAGATCCTTTCCCAATAAAACATTGATTGACCATTGTTAATCCTGTATTTTTTTATTTTTTATTTTTACTTCAAGTCACAGTCTAGACAGGACCTTTGTTTGCTCACGTGACCTTGTTTCCATGTTAGAAGTTTTACCCGGATAGAAGCATTTCCTGACTATAGTTATTTGAAAAAGGAAACAAAAAAATAAGACTCTAAAAATCAGTAAAATTCAATTGCTGTAGGGTATGGGCTCTCGTGTACAACGGCAATTTACATTTGCTAATCCAAAGTTTCCCTTATCTAATGGGCAGTTTGAAATTTCTATGGTAAGTTTTTAACAGCGCAAAGAACCCTCTTACTATAGTGTTCAAATCCATACGTGGTAAAAAAGTTAACTAGTTTGCAAGATGATTTCATTTACATAGTTTGTAACTTGCCAACTTTTTCTAATCTATACATAATCAAGTCTAAATAAATAAATAACCAAAAAAAAAAAAAAAAAACCAATAATCATATGGTAAGCATTCAAGATATCATTCAACCGGATGCTAAGGGCTGGGGTGGGCAGGAGAGTGGCTTTCCTCATGTCTTAGGACGTGTTTTTGTCATGTATTTTTAACATGAATTTTCCTTGACTGATCCGATACCCCAAGAATCCATATCAACCAACAGCCTGCTCGCATGGATACAAATGTTCAAGCTGAACTTATAGCACAGTTTGGAGATCTTCTCAAATGCAATTGCAATCAAAGCCATCTTAAAAAAAGCTGTCAAATATCTAGATCCTCCATGTCTAATCTGTGGATCATGTATGGAAACCATTGATCATTTATTTTTTGAATGTAATTTTGTACAGGTGATTTGGGTTAGTTGTCCTCTTGGACTGTGGATAATAGAGGGAAAAAAAAAAGTTAATGAATGGATTGGAGATTCGTGTTGCACACCCAAAAGAAAATCAAGAAATCAAAAAGTTTTTCATTCAGCCCAAAATAAGATTGAAAAGGCAATGCATATATACTCAAGGAATATCAAATCGATGAAACATGTGGGGGGCAAATTAGATGTGAAACAATATAACCAATCCTCATACATGCAAATCAAACTCATGACCAATGGATTTCTCCTGATTTTGTCAACTTAAAATTAACGTCGATGGAACAACAAGGGTCATGGGAACAGCTACAACAATTGTTAGGGACCACAATAGATCATTTATTGACAGTATTTCCAACAATTGGGGGTTCAATTAGCACAAGAGTATGGGACAAAAGACACCTTGGATTTGGTGCGAAAGTGGTGCAAAATGCACTTGGGCCTAACACATCAATCCCAAAAAAGTGATTTGCACTTTTTGGGGTATGCTTTTCACTTTTTGACACTAATGTGTTTGGCCCAGGAGCATTTTGCACCTGGCATTCATACCTAATCAAAATGGGACAAAAGAGATTCATCTTGAAGGAAATTCCCTGACAATTATGTTACTTTTGAAGGAAGTTGATAAAGATCCACATTGATGTGTTTCAAAGCTCATACATGAGTGTAGGATTATCATGAAGTTCATCAATGTCTCATCTCATTTGTTGTTCGAATCAATAATAAAGCAGCCCATCATATGGTAGCACAAGTGGCAAGAAAAAACATGTCTGAAAATGGAATTTATCTAATATTGTGGTGACTTAGCGTCTGTAATATCTTCATAATCATCTAATCAACCACTTCCTGGGAATGAATGATGAGCCACAGCTCTTCTACCACAAAAACAAAAACTATTGTGAACCACTACAGTAGTTATTACAAATGGTGGCTTAAATATTTTATTACTAAATTTTGTATTATAAAATTTGATACATTTGTTTTTTATTTAAATATCATCAGCATACTATTAAATGTTGTTAACGGTAAAAAAAAGAAAAGAAAAAACAATTGCACTCAATATTAAGGAAATAATAATCAATATATATATATATTCTTAACGAGCCGAGCTTTTAACTAACTGAGCTTAGTGAAGCTTGGCTCAGGATCGGCTCATTGACAACCCTAGCCACATACAAGGTGATGCCAAAACTTATGACCCCATTGAGATTTAATGTTGAATAATTTTACATTTTTGTGTGTATGATACTAGGGAGGTACTCCACTGATTTCTGTATTTAAAAGAGTTTTATTTTGCATTGCCCAACTTGAGTTTGGATAGAGAAGGGAGGTTGCATCAAGTAGATAGTCCATCCAAAACATTTAAATATTTTTCCAAGTAGATTTTTATTTTTTGATGAACAATTTCTTTTTTGGCAAGGTTTTTGGCCAACATTTTCACAAGTAGTTTGGATAAGACTTTGTTTATTTAGGCTGCGTTTGGCAGCCACCTGTAATGTAATAAATTCATTTGAGTTTCCTAAGGCTTTTGTAGCCGCAATGAGATGGCTTGTAATGAAGTCATTTAGATTGCATCAATTTGTATTGACAACATTAGTCATTTCATTTTATAGAAAAACCTAAGATTACTTCATTTCTAATCATAGTTAATAAATCATATAAATTTGAATGAGTTAATTAAAAACAATCACCTCATAGGTACAAATGCCTTGAGAAACTCAAATAAAATGATTACATTACAGCTGGCTGCCAAACAGGCTATTATTGTTCTGGTAGGCGATAAGACTCTCTTGTTGTTGTTATTATTGTATGCTTGTAAGGAGGACAGCCTTTTTTTGGCATTATATTGAAAATTGATTCAAAAAGTATATTCCTGCATGCCAAATTGCCAATGTGGATCCAATTTCAAAATTGGATGGTAGTGAAAACTACGGGTCAAATCCCCTTAGTTGAAAAGCTGGCTGCTTTCCTATTTTGTAATGGTTCTGTTGATGTATGTGTAGGTTGGTCAAGTGGGCCCAATGGCCAAATGCAAAAATAAAACCTTCTCACCAAAATAATAATAATAATAATCAAGATCAACTTTAAAATCACAACAAAGATAAGAAAACCTTGACTAGCCCATTGCCACACCATTGTAAAACTGGGCCAAATGTGTTCAACATCGAATGTTGGTAAATCGCAGTTAGACTCTAGCTATTGTCCTCCGTTGTTGTTGTTGTCTTATTAAGTTTTATCCAACCTTGAACATTACATGAAAGCCCCACCTGCTTAGAAACCGGGGTTGTTTACAAAGTGGTTGGGGCCTTGGGGGAAGGGGGAGATTAGAACCATTGTGGCTTAACCCTAGAATCATTGTGGTAAAACCAAAATATTGCCTATAATAATTCTAAACTCAACATGATAATACCAGACAAATCAATTAGAAAAATATGACATCAATTTTAGGAAGTTTGAGATCATTTGTCATTGTCCTATCACCCTCGCCATTACCATAAATTTGGCCACCTCCCAGCGGCAAGTGCGGTCAACATCTTAGGTTGTTGAATAGATTGACAGATAAGGGAACGACATAGAGGTCAAAAAATTAGGGGAAAGAAATTTACTTGGTTAACAAGTTTGATGCTTTCATGTGTCACACCGTTAGAAAAATGGTCATAACTTTCTCTCTTGTTTTTTTTTTTTTTTTTTTGATGAATTAAAAATGGTCATAACCTAGGTGTTCCTTTAGAGACTTAATGTGCTTCATGCCATAAGACAAATGGTTATAGGGGAGCTCAACCTTACCCTATTGACATATATTTTAGCCACTTTTCATGTTTCTTTTTTTTCTTTTCTTTTTGTTAGAGGCCAGGGGAGCAGATTTCTTGTCCAGAATTTGGTGTCCAGGGCACACCATGAAATCATTTGGAATAAAATGGGTGGGAATTTGAAATTTCATCTAACCCCTACTCATTTTATTCCATGTGAAGTCACCTGGTCCCCTGGACACCAAATCCTGGATAGAACATCTGTTTCATTTTTGGAATACATATAAGCCAGCCAAGAAAAGTCACAGAAATATTTGTCAACACGAGGATTCTTAGAGGGGCACACTTTTTTTTAGGGAGGACCCTGCCGCTGCCACCCAAGCACTGGAGCAATGAGATAGGGAATTGAATTCCAGGCATTCAACGACCAGATGTTTATATCTCCAAGGTTTAACTCTTCTGCCTCAATCGCAAATAAAGAATCACAAAAAATGTTTTAATTCCCATGCAAATAGCCAACTTAATTGCGTTAAGCTCCACCTCTAAGACCGACATCTTCCTTTTCTTCATAATCACTTCAATACAAATCTGGTTGTGAATCGACGACTGCCCCTGGATGATTATACAACCACAAAAAGTACCGGGAATCAGAGGTCCTGCGGGTCACAAATCACAACTCTTCAGGGGTGCAACTCAAGGACGCTGGGTCGGGTTAGGGGCCAAACCAAGCTTGACGTTAGGAACAACAGTCAACCGCACAATATAACCCAACCTGAGAATCAATTGAGGTGCCCAACTAAATTTGAATTTAATTTACATAACGTAAATTTACCTGGGGAGGAACTGGGCTTGGACTAGGTTTGGATATCCCATCTCAAATCCAGCGAAGATCTGAAAATGCTAAAACTTGGATTATGTTAGTTATGTTTGGATTGAGTAGCCCAAGTGCCACCAGAATAAATATTAGAATTGGACCGAAGTCTCAACTGAAAGGGGGCAGTTGGCTGGGTCAATGTAGTCAACCGATAAGTCTACCCCATAACTACAACAAACATTGGGCCAACTTGCCTGAACGTCTATCACGGGCCTTAAGCCAGCCCCAAGGCCCATTAGTTCATTAAATACAATTTTTTTGTCCCTTATATAAAACTTTTAAAAAAGGAGATCAATGATTGTCTGTTTTGACACAGACCTCTACAAGCATATGGATTTTTTAATTTGGGTCTCTTTTTGAACACCTACTTTTTCATCTGAACACTTTTTGAGACGTTTTCAACCCCATACACAGTACATGTCAGCTTAACATTCACAACACACTACAGACTTTTTTTTTTATCACATAACATTTCTTTCAAAAAAAAAAAAAAAAAAAACCCTATTAAAATGAGTTCACATCATCTTTAGTCTGAATGGAGTCCGATCTCTGTTGAGGATGTGACACTATGTTTGACAAAAAGTGTATTAACAAATACAAATGTATTTAGGGAGCTTCTAATAGAACCCCAAAATTTCTCTTTACACCCCCTTTTCCTAAAATACCCATCTTATTTTCTCAACACGCCCCCACTCATGCCCTCCTCTTCTTCCTCTTTGGCAGCAGCGGCCTCTCTTTTCCACACCCCACTCTCTCTCTCTCTCTCTCTCTCTCTCTCTCTCTCTCTCTCTCTTATTTCCAGACCTGTTCAACCTTGCATGGTCAAACACCCTGTTCGGACCTCTAGGTTCAAACAAGGTGTTCGAAAAAAAAACAAGAAAAAAATGTTGTTTTTGTTGCCGACAGGATGGTAGTCACCATCGTCACTACTACTGTCATTACTGCCACCGCTACTGGGTTGCCGAAGTGGTGTGGCTCTTGTTGGAAGGGGTGGGGTGTGGAGAGAAGGGTTAGAACGGTAATTTCAAATATGCATATATGTTGGAATTTTGAAATTTTTTAAAATTGGGGGGTGAAGAGAAATTTTGAAGGTGCTATTAAAAGCTCCCATGTATTTATTATGTATTTACCATAATACCCTCCTTTGACCATGTGTGTTAACTCAAACACCCTTTATAGGCCACATGTCATGTACTGATTGGTAATGGAGTGATAGCTATCCATTTAGATTGGATATGATTCAAAATCTATAAAAGTGCTAATATATAGGGGTGGGCATGTGCCGAGCCATGGTCAGCCCAAGCTCGACCCTAAAATTATAGACCGGGTTTGGGCCCGTAAATTTTTAATAAACTTATGCCTGACTCTGGCCTTAATTAATTGATTAGGCCTTGGGTCGGGTTTCGGGCTGGCTCATTAATTGCAAAAAAATTCAATGCTAAGATGTAGGTTTGAACTCTAAACCTATCCAAGATTCAAAATTTCGATTTTGATAGATTTTTCACCATGGGAATTTATGGAAATTTTGTTTAAATGTTCCGAATTATTGTAAAATTTATGAAAATTTCAATGTGAACTATTATGAAAAATTAGATCTACATTGAGCATTATTACTCATTCTGAACTTAAATAACTATATAAAGCATTTAAATTATATACAAATAAATAAAAATAATAAATAAGCGGCTATTAGCCATTTTTTTAGACAAATGACTACCAAACATGTCATAATTCATCTTAAATTAGTCATTTTGGAAGCAAACTTTATATAACAAAATTATACAATAGTTTTTACAGCACATATCTAACTTATGCATACATACTCCAAAAAACAATCAATTATATAAATATATGTTTTATCATTTAAAAAAAATCATTTTATAAACAGAAAATTAAACAATATTGCTACTAGAAAGGTTTTAAGTGGAGTTATAATTTTTGGTATAAAATCAATAGATTGAAAATCATAGCAAACAATAGATTTAAGATGCGTATAACTCATGCATAATAATTCCTATCGAAATTATTGATATTAGTGAAATTTTGTTAAAATTTTGTCAATGTTTCATTAATATTGGCATATTTTCGATGACATTTCAAATAAATTTTAAAATTTTTGTATTCCCTTTGTATTTCATTTTGCTATCCTTTAAAGTAGAGAAATTTCGATAAATTTTTGCTGAAATTTTGAACCATGAACTTATCATGTAATAAATAATGCTTTAACTAATTGAATTACAAAATTTTACTAGTTTTACAAAGCACAAAAAATTATATATTTGAATTCTTAGGATTGTTTATTTAAAAAAAAAAATCATTGATTTCACTAGGACTTGACCTTAATACTTATAGTAAAAAACCATTTTTATCATTAAAGTTATGTACTATTGATAATTTTAAAATAATTAGTATATATATATATATATATATACCGTGTATGTAAAAGTTTGAGCTTTTGGCTGGGTCGGAGGTAAATCCAAACCTGACCCTAAATAAAATTCAGGCTAGGGATCGGATCGGGACCTTGGGCTTAGATTATGTCAAGCTTTTTCAGGTTAATTTCTGGGCCAAGGCCTACCCTGGCTAATATAACGCCTTAGGCCGGGTCGGACCAAGACTGGACCGGACCTTTGTGCAGCCCTAATTACCGAGATCGGTGGAAAAGGATTTTGAATCATCTCCGGTCTGAATGGACAGGTACCACTCCATTACCAAACAGTGCATAACATGTGGTCTGTCAAAGG
>JAOXJP010234244.1:0-24212 GCA_025762735.1 Platanus orientalis | reverse complement strand
TTCCAGGACCTCTAAAGTATCAAATTTTCACTAGATTCCAGAAAACTCTATATTACTAACCATCATTTATGTTCAAGCCAGGATAAAACACTTTCTGTCTATATTTGGCACGTAGAATGCCCTCACGAATTCTCCCGAACTCAGAATGCAGCAAGGTTAGGGTCATTTTCTCAGTTTCTCCCCTGCATTCAAAAGATCATTTCACAAACTTGAGCATCGGAGGATGTCTAGCAACCCATTTCCACCAACCTTCAGGCAACTACTGAAAATATCTCTCTCTAAGTGACCTTGCTTCGAAAATCCCTCTATAATTGCCTAGGACTCCAACGGCCAGTCTGTCAGTTCCTATAGCTTTGGGACTCCTTAAGCTTTAAATCTCCATAAACATGGCTCATGGCAGAGACCTACAAATAATATGGGAGCATCGCTAGACAAGAATTCCCCATGTGCCCAAAAGGATATCTTTGACATAGTTTCCTGCTTTAGTATCGTAATTCAGCATAGTCAGAGGCTATGGCTCACCTATACCAAGGGCTATCTTTCATATGGGATTTCCAATATCAATTTTACTATCTTGACCTTCCAAAATCCATTTGAGAGCTTTTTAGGTCAAAAAAACCTTGACTTCACCATTTACCATTATCGTAATTTAGTTTTGACTAGTCCGTTGTGACCGAAATGTCTGCGACTTCAAAACCAGACATTGAGTTTGTAATTTTATGAGCCTAAGAGCTCCTAGAAGTGGATTGCACAGTAAATGTTTGAAAATCTCATAAAGTAATCATTGCACATTAATGAGCCAAAACTTTAGGGTTTTAGCTCATTAATGACATTTAATGCATTCACACCTTAAAACCAAAAATCTTATCCTTCGGATTGAGATCTTTTTAGGTGCACCCCCATCACCCACCATTGGATCAAAGCTTTGAATTTCAAATCCCTAGTGAACCCTTCATCCCTCTCAAATGAGCATCTTGATGCTCCCCTTTGATGTTTGCAACCAACCATAGCTCCCTAAATGGCATCCAAGCCCATATCTCATCCATGTCACCAATCTAAGTGAAATTAGCACACCCCTATTCTCACCATCCATCAAATTAATTCAAAATGATCCCAACCATCCCCCTGTCCAAGTCGCCTATCCAAGTGAAATTAACACAAACTCATTCCAACCACCCATCCTAGGATTAATCCTAGCCCTACACGTCAAATTAGCACAACTAAACCCTAGCCATTGATCTAGATATTTGGAGGATCAATCCCAACCCTCCATTGCACCAAATTGACTCTATAAATAGCCCCAATTTCGTGCAGCCAAGGGTTGGCAACTGAGAAAAAAGAAAAAGAGGAGAGAAAAAGAAGAAGGAAGAAAGCAAATAAAACTCTAACCCTAAACATTCCTCTAACCCAAGGTAAGCTCTAAACAAAGCTTAGCTTAGTTCCTTGTGTTGAACATGCTCCTTACACATGTTGTCATGCTGCTAAAATCTTGTCTATTACATGCTTTAAATTCGGGTTACATGGTGGAGGCTCATCTGCCTCCATTTGTGTTATTTTTTTTACCTATGCATAGTGTATAATTTTTATTGATTTTTGTACAGCTTAGAATGAGCCCACATTTTACTATGTTGTTCTCTGTACATATGCTTGATTCTATATTTAATTTGGTAATTTTTAAGGTTCGGGAAGGCCTCGAAATATCCCCCCCAAACTTATATGACCTAACTCAGCTAAATTTTGTCAATTTTTGTTTGAATTTTGTATAAATGATCTTGAGCTGAATTTTACATATGTTATTCCTCTATCAATTTCCTACATTCATGCATAATTGTAGGATTTTTCAAAAACCCTAAGGGGTCAAAAACCTGAGAAATCCAGTTGTTGGATTTGCTCCTAATAACTAATGCCTGAATTTTCCCAGGCGTTGGACAAACATGCATCAAGCGTAAAATCAGGTGTTAAGATTTGGGACTCACCCCAGGGAGCCCTAATTTTCCCCAAACCTGTCCTCAGGCTCTCATAACCCTCTGAAGTCCAATCGTGTGCTTAGGCACCTCTGTGGGCCCTAATTCCTCTCTCAATGCCTGGATTTAATTTCAGACATTGAGCAAAGAAATTCAGGCATTGGAGTGGATTTCAAGTGTTAAGCCTGTCTTAAAAATCATATTTTTAAAACTGGTCTAAATATGTATATGACCTAGGGCTAGCTCAAAAACCCATGAGAAACCCACCCCTCCGGGGCCCCACTAGCGTGGCCCAAAACACAAGGCTGGTTGCTGATCCTAGCACCCAACGCCTGGATTTCCACTAAATTAAATTCAGGCGTTGAATATTCATGTATCAAACTAAAAGCCAGGCATTAAGCCTACACAAGATGATCACTTTGCCCTCTTTTGGAGGACAAATGTCTACTCCCATGGGGGCCCCACCTTCAGGGGTTGGCCCTTCTGATCCTATAAAACAGTCATCTACCCTAACCAAGGGTCCTATAGCACTTGGACCCCCAAAAACACTTCAATAAATCATGTTAAAATGTTGATTTGATCAGCTCTCGACGCCTGAATTTTGCACTGAATTAAATTCAAGAGTTGAATAACCAAGCGTTGGATTAAAATTCAGGTGTTAAGCCTGAGACACAAAAACAACACAATCTTTTTCTTTTCTCCACTTTGTGTCAGGGTTAATTTCAACCCTAAAGATCAGTCAATGGGCACTTTAGAGGGGTCCATCATCCCTCTAAAAGTCATGAGGGGCTCTCCTGTTAGTTAAATGGTCTAACATAAAGAACAATTTTTGAATTTTCCAGAAACCAATGCCTGAATTTTCCCTGAATTAAATTCAGGCGTTGAAAATCCTGGTGTTTGAGGTAAATTCAAGCGTTAAGCCTGAGAAAATTGCAGAAACCAGCATTTTCCACATTTCACAAGCATGGACTTTAACATAATTTAAAATGTGTATGAATGAGAGAAACGACCATAAAAAATGAGTATTTGGGGTTCTTAACACCTTCTCTAAATGCAACTAAACAATACCCTTAATCTCAAGGACTCTGACCAGTTTTAGGAGTTAAACCCCTAAACCCACGGGTATAGACTTCTCATCTTCTCGCGAAGAGGATAACTGATGTCCAACTCCATCGGTGAACCCTGAGTTGGTGGTGACTCCTAGAAAAGCCTAACCCAAGGGTTAGCAACCCGCACGCATCTAGCGTCCAGCCGAAGTGTGGCCCATAAACCATGGTGGGGCAGGGGAATCCGAACCCCCCCAGACCCCGATGTCCATAGGATGTATTGGTAGGGAACCGAAGTAAGAAATGAGTTGGCAATCCTTTGCCCAATAAAGAAGCCCTCTTTTTTAATAAGTAAACAGTTGATAATCAGGCGAGGGATCAAGAACCCTCTGATAATTCTGTGGAGAAACTCCCTCTTGCTTTGCTGATCAAGAGATCAAAGTTAAAGGAAGGCTTAGGTATTTCTCAAAACTCAAAGATGAATTATTGGTATGAAACCCACAATAAATATGGCGGAGCTGTGAAGAGAGATTGACTGATGGATAAGGATGAGGTTGATCCAGCTCCAAAGAAACAAATGGTGGTTGCTCATTCTTGTCAACGGGCGGAGGTAATTTCGGACTCTAGTATATCATATTTTCCTTGGTCTGCGAAATTGGTATGTGTTTTACCCCTAATTCTAGCTCACTTAATTTTGTGTCTTCCTAAATTGTTTATGAATCGCAAAAGGGTTAGGAAAAAAATGAAGGTCTAATATAAGATTTCTTATTCTATGTGTATCGGCAATGTTATGTATAGATTCTTTGAATCATAGGAAATTGTTTTCAAAAGGAGTTTTTTTTTCTTTTCAAAAGAGACTTTAAAATAATTCAATTTAAAAATCTACTCTTTAGATTTCCAAATGAACTTTATCTACCTGATGATTCAAAATAAGGCATTGATCAATTTTCAGCATTGGACGTATGATAGGTTTTCACTTCAATTGCAAATGGGGTTAGTCTCTTTGCTGAGATTTATTGTCCAATTTTTTTTTTACCTTTTCTGGGTAGGGATTATAATTTGTTAACTATGATAAAATATGCATGCTACTCAAGTTTAGAAAGGAGCCAAAAGATTATATTCCCTTTCCTTTTGTCTACGAATAAATATTCCTTGCCATAGAGTAGAGCGGTTTTCATGCTGATTGGTATGAATTTCTATGTCCTATTTCCATTAAAGAAAATTTTCAAGACTAACAGCTATCTTGTCATTTTAATAATATCAATGAATTTTTCCATGCCCCCAACTAGAAGTTTAAGTTTCATGGATTATATGTTGTCTTTTACTTTTAGGATCATTGTTATACCCCAATCTGAAGTGGTTCTGGTAGCTATCCCAGAACAACACCTCCATAGTCAATGAAGCTTACCACTTGGAACTGTCGAGGAATCGATAACTCTTTAACAACTAAAGCTCTCAGTGACTTGTCAAAGTTCAAAAACCCGAATGTTATTTTTCTTGCTAAAACAAAGTGTTATGTACAAATTCAAAATCATTCAGAGATTGGAAGATTGATGTTGTTGGTCAATCAGGAGGATTGGTGGTCGTGTGGAAGAATGATATGGATATCAAAGTGATTGATACAAATTCTAGATACATGGAGATTGAATTAAATGATAGTTATGCCAATAGGAGTTGGAATTGCTTGTTGATTTATGGGGAACTCAATAACAGTAAAGGATTGGTTTTCTTCAAGAATATCATTGTGAAGATTAAGAATATATCCAACCCTCTTATTTGTATAGGATGTAAAGAGCGTGTTTCACTTGTCAATTCAATGACAAATTGAGAGCAAACGATGTAGAGAGTGTATACAAAAGAAGTGGCTGCTCACAGCACTTCACAAGTTGATGGAGAAGTTTCTGAACTCAAATAATAAATTTCAAACAAAGTTGAAAGCAGTGTACACGTTCAAGGACATTAAGTATCATCATTCAACTCATTAGTCGATTGTTCAAGTAAAATCAAAGGTAAATGTTACATATAGATAAGGCTTGACATAGACAAGTAGTAGACTCGCCCGGGCCATAGAGAAAAATCCTCAAAAAGGGTAACTTATATAATATAATTTTTTATTTTTGTTGAAGTTAAAACAGGGTAGAAAAAGAGGACAAAAATTAGAGTCTAGTAGGGTGGATCGATTCAGGCATTTGTGTGGACTGATCTAATCTGGACTGATCCACACAAATGGTGGATGAATCCAGAGCCCTGGTCCAATTCACATTTTTGGTTGATCAAGACCAGTGGACAAATTCACCTTTTTGTGTATCGATCCAGGTTAGAATGACCCATAAAAATGGTGGATTGATCCAAAGTTCAAAAAATATATATTTTTGTTGATTGGATGTCAAATATTTGTTATATCTTTTATTTAGTGTTTAGCAATAGATAGACATATATATATATATATATATATATATATATATATATATATATGAATTTTTTTACTACAAAAAGAACAAGAAACAAGAGGGACAAACCAAGTGTACAAAAATATCAATAAACTTCATCTTCTTAAAGAAGATTGTGATTTGTTCATATTGGTATATCACTAAAGTGCTTGAGGATTTTTCTTCACATCTACTTCGATTCTTCAATCAAATACTGAAGAAGGAGAGCGTGATAACTAGGTGGCCAAGCCCATCACAAAAAGTTCCAAGAGCTAGATCTCTCAAGTTAATCTTTTACACCACCATTGTTTGCATCTGATAGTATAAATACAATTACTCTATCAAAAGCATTAATATCTCTACATTGTTATTAATAGTCATATTCATTTAAAGAGATATCAATGGTCATCTTTATAGTTACATTTGACTAAATCCTAGAGAGGCATTGATTGTGATCACCATAGTTATAATTTCCTAGTCATAAAGAGGCTTTTAATATTCTTCTTAATTGAGTAAAATCAGCCTATATAAAGAGGCATTCCATTGATTATACTTTATTCATATTGTGCTTTCACTGGAGACACCGAAAGCGACCCCTCGACGAAGACACCAAGGGAAGTAGTACGTTTGCCGGAGACACCAAACATGTTTGTGTTGCTAAGGTTTTTGTAAATTTTATCATTTTAATCTCATAGAAGTGATTAATAAAATTTATAAGCTTAAGAAGGATCTTTTGACAGTGGACGCAAGCCTCAGAGAGGTCGAACCACTATAAATCGTTGTCTCGTGTGTGTGCTCTTGGTTTATGCATATAAATTTATTTGTTGTTGTATTTTAAATCATCTTCAATTGATCCAATTGATTGATATTTACAATCACACATTTGATGGAATTGGTGGAACTAATAAAGTAACAAGTTTACCTCTCTTGAAAATTAATTGGTCTTTGAGAATTTAATTAGATAACAATTAAACATTAAACAGTAGTATTAAAAATAAATAAAATTTTGGAAAATCTAATTCACCCCCTTGGGATTAACTTAAGCATAGACTAGGAATCTCATAGGATTGGAATTGTTTATGGTACAAGCAGGATTAGCAAAGGAGGCAATAGAATTTCCCCTGGGATTTTAGTTAGAGATATTCTTGAAGTGGGTAATGTAATTGATTTGGGTCATTCGAGTCCTCCTTTCACTTGGGTTAAAAAGATAAATGGTCAAATTGGTATTAGAGAACAATTGATCACAGGGGATGCTAATATTGAGTGGCAATTGATTTTTCTGGAAGCCAATATTGAAAATTACTCTACTACTGGCTTTGACAACTCTCCCCTTATCATTGACACTGTCTCGGATTCAAAATTTAGACCCCATCCTTTAAGGTTCGAATGGATGTGGACCACTCAACCTGGGTGCATTGAGTTATTAAGAATGACTGGTGTAGAGTTGATTAATTTGAAAGAATTTAGAGGATTATAAAGAATCTTAAGGCTCTTCCCTGTATCTTGAATAATTGGAACAAGTCTAATTTTGTGATTATTAAAGCCCAATTAATCAGTTAAAATCTAAGCTCTGCTCCCTCCAATCTAATATTCCTGATGATAGTATCTCAAGAAAGGTTAGAGAGGAAGATGATATTCTCTCTAATCTTTTCAAAAGTGAATAGATTTGTTGGGTTCAAAAAACCATATAAAATTGGCTTAAATGTGGGGATATGAATACTAATTTTTTTCATTAATCTACCACTGAAAGAAGAACTATGAATAAAAACGTAATCCTCAAAGATGATCAAAACAAGTGAGTTAAGGGTGATGATCATATTTTTTCTTTATTTGAGGATTATTTCTCTTCGCTATTTGAATCATCGTCTCTTAATATTGAGCAAATTGATTCCATCTCTAAGAAATGTTATTTATTCCTATCCGAATAGTCTAAAGAGATGTTTGAGTTACCTTTTTTCCAAATACAAGATTAAGAAAGCGACATTTGATTTTGAGAAATTAAAAGCCCTATGCCTTGATGGTTTTCGAGTTGGCTTTTTCTAATAAAATTAGGATTTAATTAGTAATGGTGTGTATGATTCTGCTCTAGAATTTTTTTAACCAAGGTAAGTCCTTGGCTTCGATGAATCAAAGCTTCATTACCCTTATTCCCAATCTCCAAAATCCAAAATTTATGTCCCAATTTTGTCCTATTAGTCTTTATAATGCAATCTATAAGATTATCTCTAAGTATTGGCTAATAAGATGAAGATTGCATTCCCTAAAATTATTTTCCCTAATCAAAGTTCTTTTCGTAAAAGGGAGAATGATAACCGATAGCATCCTCATTGCTCATGAAATTCTTAGATTCTTTAAGATTGGTAAGTCCAAAGACCATAATCTCTTTTTGAAAATCGATATAAGTAAGACAAGCGTATAATCAAGTTAAATGGAGAATGGTGGTTGTCATGATCGAAAAATATTGGGTTTAGTAGAAAATGTTGTAGGTGGATTTGAGAATCTATGTCATTGGTGTCTTACAAGATTCTTATTAATGGTTCTCCTGGAGACCAAATTCATTATTCTAGAGAGATAAGACAATGAGACCTTAACTCCTTTTTTCTCTTTTTACTCTTCCCTTATTGAAAAAGAGAATAAGGGTTTGATTTCGGGTATTCATATTAAAGCTAATAGTCCTCCCATTTCCCACTTTTTTGTTGATGATTGTTATATCTCCACTAAGTTGATATGAGAGAGGTCAATCAAATAGTGGAGTGTCATAAAGTTCTAATTGTTGCTTCTGGACAAGATACAAATCATGATAAATCTAAAATTTTCTTCAGCTTTAGAACTCCTCGACAGTTTAAGAGATTAATCCAAAATCCCCTGAATATTAAATGGTCTCAAGTTCTAAGAAATTATTTGGGATTACCCTCTTCTATTGGCAAGAATAAGGCAGCTTTATTCTCCTCTATTGAAGGGGGGGCTAGAAATCGAATCCAATGATGGAAGTCTAAGCTCCTAAACCATGCTGGCAAGGAAATTCTTCTTAAGTATGTTGTTTCTGTTATCCCAATTTATGTTATGTAATGTTTTCTCATTCCTAAAAAAATTTGTGAATACATAAATTCTATTCAAATAAAATTCTGATAGGGTAGTAGTGAAACTAAGAAGAAAATTAGCTGGATTTGTTGGGATAATCTTATAAAAGGCAAAAAGGATGGGGGTTTAGGATTTAGAGAACTTCATGATTTTACTAAGCCCTCATTGCTAAACAAGCCTGGAGAATCCTAAAAAATCCAAATTCTCTTTGGGCTCATCTTTTTTAGTCATCATATTTCCCTAGGGTCGACTTTTTTTATACTAAATCAATATCCAACAACTCCTGATTTGGAAGAGTTCAAAAGGGTAAAGAAATTTTGAATAAAGGTTTAAGATGGCAAGTTAGATCAGGGATAAAATTAATGTTTGGTCTTATCCTTAGATCCCCTTTTGCCTTAATTTCAAAGTTTCTATTCCGAATCATTTACCCCCTTCTACACCCTTAAGGTCTCAGATATTATTGATAGGAATTTAATGAAATGAGACTTGTCTCCCATTGATCACTTTATAACGATCCCAAATTTTATAACATTATTTAGGTGTGAATCTGGGCCGTTACTAACTAGATCCATAGGCAATTTGCTATGAATTTTAACATTTTACCTTAACCATAGATGTATCATAACATATGCAGCAGAATAAGAATAATCTATCACTAGCATCATAATCTTAAAGGTATAACAAAAATAAATCATAAATGCATACCATCTATAAAACTAGTCTTCCATTCTTATCTTACAAAATGGACATTAAACTATAAATCTTAAGTACATAATTTTGAACCAAATATACAACCCAAAATGAAAGTCTAGTACAAAATGTAGAGTCCAAAGAAAACTAAAACTAATAAGTAAAAAAAACATTTGCCGCATACCTTCCTTTTGACTTAAAGGTACTCCAAATTGCTCACATGCACTAAATCACATCTGAAAAATGGTATGGATGTGTAAGATTTATAGCTCGTAAGTAGGTATATAAAATCTATTATAGAATCAGATGGGTAAAACATGAATCTTTTAATATAAAAATACTAAATATATCTACATATAGAATACATACCAATTTCTAACGTGTAGGCATGTGCTAGTGTACATACATCATCTACTAGTCATCACGCGATCTAGACACTTATCATCATGGTTCATCATGTATGAACTATACATGACAATACACATGATTCTATTTATATATGACATTCTTCAAATATCTACGCACGACAATATGCATGATTCTACTTATACATAACACTATTCTAATATATGTGTATGAAGATATGCATGAAGATATGAATATACAATGATATGGTGAGCATTTTCTAAACACGTCATGATAGGAATAATTAGTGTAATCCTGACAAGCATTTTCTAACGGTATTTCATACATTGTCTATACATTACCAACAAGAATAAACATAGATAAACTACTTCAAGATAAATATGCATCATTCCTATGAATTTAGTATTTATAACAAGATAATTGGTATGATGAGACATATGTAGATCAACTTTTATTCTCATAAACTCATCTTTACCCAAGCATTTATTGTTTACATTATAGTTTTCATAAACTTTTATCATTTATATTGTTTAGCATAGTTCATTTTCTCTTAATTGTAATTATCCATAGCATTTTCATTCATTAGATCCCTTCACTACTTATCACTTTATTAAAGTCCATTAATCATGTAAAATAACTTTCATTGTTCTTATTTTAACATTCACTTATCATTTTTTAAGGCTACATCTTTTTCTTTTCATACCTATCTTATAGATCTTGGTCTTTTTTTTTAAAGAGTATGTGATTTAACTATCTTCTTGACATTTTCTTTACTCACTCATATTAAGAACTTATATTTTTATTAATAATTTATGTACTCTCTTATCTTATATAACTTATTAACTTCTTTTTACTTATGAAACTTAGATATTTTTCATTTTATTGTCTTAACACTTTTTCTTTATTTACATGACTTGTAATTTTACTTTACCTTTAAAGCTTATATGTTTTTATTTATTTTATTGTTATTTTACTTTTTCACAATTTTTCGTTCATTTTTAACATGATTTCACTTCTTTTACATATCTTATGAACTTTTCTTATTTTATTATCATACTTTATTCTCTTCCTTAATAGTGAGACATTTATTTATTATGTGACATGTTGTATCATTTCCTAATGGAAGGGTTGTCGTATACACCATACTATTGAATTATACCCCAATGGGAGGGCTATCATATCACTTATTCTTACATAATTTATGAACCTTTCATTACTTTTGAAGTCTTTGTACTTTTATTTTTTATCTTGACATTTTTTCCTTTATATGACTTGTGAACTTTTCATTTATTTTTGACATGTATTTTTTTCTTATAACTTTTCTTATCTTATATACTTTTCGTTTCCCACTAGCGAAACTTTTAACATTACTTCGTACATTATCACATTGTGTTATTTCATAATGGCAAGGGTCATCATACTTTTTCATTAAGATCTATTCTCAATGAAAAGGTCGTCGTGTTATTATATCTTATGGAGGGTTCATCGTATAATTACTTTATACCCAATGGAAGGGTCGTCATACCATTGCATTATACCCCAATGAGAAAGACCGTCATACCATTAGATTATATCTTAGTGGGAAAGGCCATCATATCATTGCATTATACCCCAATGAGAATGACCATCTTACCATTGCATTATACCCCAACGGGAATGACCATTATATCATTGTTTATACCATAAATGGGAGGATCGCTATACTTTGCCATTGAATTTTATCTTTAATGTGAATGATATCATATTCCTTATCCATTATATCTTAGTTACTATTACTTCTCACTTAACACTAGTAATCATTTAGCTCCCAATGGTGGGATTTTCATTATTCTGACACTTATATTTACTTTCCTTAGTTATTTTATTTCATTCTCCTTATTCTTCATGCATATCAAATATTGTTCATTTTTAGCCATTTTACATTATCTTACTATTACTTAGCATATTATTCACTCATAATGTAAAAGATAACTATGTTCACATAATATAAATATGCTAGCAAGATCAAGAATATGTTTAACATGAATAAATCATTCTTCAACCTTATCAGTGAGATAAATCATACAATTCTACATATATTTTCAAACATCTTAAAACCTAAACACATGACACGAGCAATGTCTAGATAATAATTTGATCATATGTCATCCAATCATTTACTATATTTAAGCATATCTTACTTAAATTATTTCATAGAATTTTCTAAGCAATTTATACACAACATGTTGGTATCATAAGATAGAAATCAACATGCTTCATAGTTATCTTTTAACATTACCTTTAACCAATATATTTAAGAGACTCTCACCACTAATCCAAATAATTAAACGTCTTATGAAAAATCAAGTAAATCACCATCAATATCTTTGATGAAAACTATAGAGTTATAGAATCTTAGTTTACAAGCATTCACAATGCATGAGATTCAATATTTCAAGGGAATATATATAAATAACATACAAATCCACTTTTTCTCATAGTATAAAATAAGAATTTATAAGATCCAAGCAAAAATTGACAAAAACTCATCACAAATCATCACAATAGGTAGGGTTTTTAAGGTCTTAGCAAATAGCTTTACAAACATATGAGAAAACATCAATAGACTCAAGATTTTACCATTACAAGACTTCTAAGAGTCTAAAAACAAATAAAAATATAGTAAGCTTTGTGTAACTACTTACCAAAACTTCTAATCATTGGTTTAAAGGGAATCTTTATTGCATTTGTTAAACCTTTCTCATTTTACGAGTAAACAAAGTATTACATAGTTAGAATACATAAAGTAAAGTAAAAAATAGAAAACCACAACTATTTTAAGTTAGATCTAGGTTATAATAACTTACATAAACTTGAAGAAGATGAATATTCTCTCAATCCTCTAAATTCTCTCTCTCTCTCTCTCTCTCTCTCTCTCTCTCTCTCTCTCTCTCTCCCTCCCTCTTTGTGTTCTAACGAGTCTAAATGACCTAAATGAGGTTTGTTATGATTTAGAAGGTGTCTAAGACGAGATCTCACATGTATGGGATTCAATGAGTGAAAGACACGTCACCAAATGACAAAAATGGTAATTTTCTCAACTTTTCAACATTCTTTCCTCAGTCGTAACCGATTAAGGGTTTGGTGACCGGTCAAGGCTCTTCCTGAGGGTGATGTCCTCTCTCTTTGACCGGTCAGACACAGGTCAGGGTTTTCAGCTCAAACACCCTACAATAAAATAATCATAACTTCCTCTAAGAAACTCTTTTTCATGATTTGTTTGAAGTGTTGCAAAGTAGACTCATAGAGATTTCCAATGATATATGGGTTGTATTATAATTTATTCGGGATTGGTATAGGTGTTCTCATGAAGTCACCCCAATTATGTGAGCCTATTAGCACAAACACCTTATAGAAAAATTATCATAACTTCCTCTATAAAAACTCATATTAACACACAGTCTATTTTGTTGGAAAATAGACTTTTATGTTTTTTCAGCGATGAACTCTAATACTTTTGGGGTTGGTACAGGTTTGCCTATAAAATTACCCCAAATTCGTTATTGGGATCACTTTTGAACTTAACAAATTCGAGGCTTGTCTTTGTGTCCCTCACTTCTAAATCATTCTATTAGGTCTCAAACACCATAAACGACTCCTTAAAAATGTTTAAAGACAATTTTATCCTTATACATGTTAAATTACATTTTTATCCATTTGGAGTATTGCGAGGTGTTACACATTTTATCTCATCTAAGGAGGTTCATGCTATTTATAAGATTCCCTTAAGCTTAAACAATGAGTTTGATAAGATGATTTGGTACTTTGACAAGAGGGGCAACTTTTCAGTTAAATCCACTTATCATCTAGTTATCGCCCCCCCCTCCCCTCTTCCCAAACTCATGCCAATTATCCCCTTATCCATAGAATAAATTATGGGGGTTGGATATTCTTGAAAAGTCGAACACTTTATTTGGAAGGCATGTAAGAATGATCACCCACCAATAACAATCTCTATATGTCGAAAATTAGTGTTAGTCCCATTTGTCCTATATGTAATTTTGAGGAGTAAACTACTAGTCATTGCTTGCTTGAGTGTGAGACGTTTAAGAGGATCTGGTTTGCTATATTCCTTTCTTTGAGAATAAATCTTAATACTAATGAATCTTTTGCTTCTTGGTTTATGATGTGGTTTTCCCTTGAAAACATATATCATAAGGATATTGTCTTAGCTATTGCTATTTTATGTTGGAATATATGAAAATTTAGAAATATAAAAATCTTTGAGAAATCTTCTCCTCCCATTTCTAAACTATTGTTGGATTCTTATAAGTTGATTAAGGAGAGTAAATAGAACATGGACAACACCCATTTTTGGTAGAATTATTTGATGTTGTTTCTTGGATTCTTCTAAAGCCGGGATGTTTTAAAATTAATTTTGATGGCTCCTATATTGATGAAAGTGGGAAGGCGGGAGGTGGTTTCCTTGTTAGGGATGGTGATGAAAAAAATTTGGTTGCCCAAGCGGAGTCAGACATCTATTGGTCCACTGGCATTGCAAAATGTATGGCAGCGAGGTCTAGTCTCTTAAAAGCCCACAAATTAGGACTTAAAAAGGTGATTCTTGAGGGTGATTGCATAGAGGTGATATCCCTCCTCTAGTCTAACTTTGCTAGTTACCCTTGGTATGTCAAGTGTCTTATAATGGACTATAAAATTATTGCTTTTAGATTTGAGAATATTGTATTTTCATGGGTGCATAAAAGTGCCGATATGTGGGCTCATTTGTTGGCTACCTGTGGGTTATCCCTCCCCTTCTTGATAAAAGACTCTTTGAAATAGATTGTAATCCTCTAACGGGCTTTAACCCGCCATAACCTTTTATGAATTCTTTGCTTATTACCTTTTTTGTGTTATTGGATAAGGTCCTTAGGGAGAGGATACTAATAGAAACATGTACTTAACTCTTACTATTACCATCAATAACTTACTTTTATGTTATTGGAACATTTTAAGACTCAAATTGCAATTAATAATATTTATACTAATGTTCGAATATCTAAAAAATTGCATCACACACATCTTAGATTATTATTATTTTTTCATCTCACTTTTTATTAAATACATCTCAAAATTTTGAGTTGTATTTTAAATCTTTGGTTATATTAATATTTATATTATTTTTGTTTTTATAATCAATGGATTAAACCAATGTTAGATTAAATATATACAAAACAAACCACTTTGCCTGAAAAAATTTGCATGGGTTCATGATTAGTTCTACTTTTAAACCGGCATGAATGTATTAAACATGGATAATAATTAGATAGTTTTTTTGGGATCTAATATTTACACCACACAAATTCCTAAGTATACCTCACTTAAATTCAAATTTTTTCCCAAAATACCCCAATATTAATAGACTTTTATACCCCCTTCTAACATTTAAAATAAAAAACATATTTAAATTTCTAACCACACCTCATTCTCTCCCTTTAAATACACATTTCTTCCTTATGTTTCACATTCTTCCTATAGTCCATCTTCTTCGTTTTTCCCAACTTCTTCCCTACACCTCATTTGCAAACTATTACCATTACAAGCAATAATCCAAGCAATGGAGTATCATGGAAGTGATTCGGAGCGAGAAGGAAACCCGTAGGTACATATTTATGTATTTTTTTGGGAATTTTTCACGTGATGTTCGGATACACCAGTCTGAGCAACAACAGGTCTGTTCGGATACTCCATCTGAATAGACCTAATGGTGCTCGGATAGGCCATCCAAACATCCTTAAGGTTGCTCAGATAGTCCATCCAAACACCCTTAAGGCTGTTCGGATGCTCCATCCGAATACCACAAGCTCCATCCAAACAGAACCATGTTGGTTCAGACTGGGGTATCCGAACAGGCTAAAAAAATTTTGAAAAAAAAAGTTTGATTTGTTTATATTATTAATTAGGTTTATTATATCTTAAATATTAATTGTATGATTGCAGCCCAATGTCTCGACCCATTGCAGCACGACTTTGGAAGAAATGATTATAGATTACACTTCTGAGTTCATCACATACCAGGTAAAAATCAATCCGTAATATACGCTTAAAGTCAGTCCGTAGTACATGCTAATATTATTCGATCAATTAACCGTTGTGTTATCCCTATCTTGTGTAGATATTCAAAAGTCAGGTGGCCTTGATTAAGTGAGTAACAAATGTTGGAAAGATTAATGGATTTGTGATTAACATTTTGAAATTAGATTTAGGTGGTGTTGTGAGAAAAAAACCAAATCTAACTCTAGGATGTGAGAGGAGTGGACGATACAGAGTAGACAATAGGTCTAAAAATGTCCATGTGGATGCAAAGGTTAGTGGTACAGGTACAAAAATGTGAATTTCTATTCTGATTGAAGGGTAAGAAGTTGCCCAATGATGATGACTAGATGTTGGAAGTTGTATGTGGTGTGCATAACCACTCGCATGCCGATCATCTAGAGGGTCACTCCTATGTTGGTAAATTATCTGAAGAGGAGTACTCATTATTAAAGGAAATGTCTAAGAGTAACATGCGACCAAAAGACATTTTGGTTACTATAAAGCAAAGAGATCCCCTCAATACAACCACAGTGAAGGCAGTCCACAATGCATGACAGAAATATAAGCTAGAAGAAAAGGGTGGGAGATCCTAGATGCAATAATTATTGGCACTATTGGTTGAGCATCAGTACATCAAGTTACACCATACTAGTGAGGCTATCACAGACTTATTTTGGGCAGACCCAACCAGTTTAGATTTATTACGTGCATTCCCACATGTGTTGCTCATGGATTACACATATAAAATGAATAGATGTCATATGCCCCTCCTAGAAATCATTGGGTTGACATCTACTGACATGACCTTCTCTATGGCGCTTGTATTTCTACAACATGAGAGAGAGAGGACAACTTCAATTGGGCCTTGGATGTCTTGTGTGATATTATGGATGATAGTGCTTTGCCCCACGTCATTGTGATAGATAGAGAATTGGCCTTAATGGATGCTATCTCGTGAGTGTTTCCCACTACCACACATCTATTGTGTCAATGACACATCAATAAGAATGTGCTTACAAAGTGTAAGAAGTTATTTTCGATAAAGGAGGTGTGAGATTTGTTCATGACCTACTGGAATCTAGTGGTGGTGTCACCAATAGAAGAAGATTACCATAACCACATAACACTATTGGAGAAGCAGTTTAGTGTGTATCTAGACGCAGTTCACCATGTGAGGAGTAGTTGGCTAGATACCTATAGGGATAGGTTTGTTGCAGCCTGGACAGACCAAGTTATGCATCTGGGAGCCACAACGATGAACATGTATGGTTGTCTTTTGTTTTTTTATTCTACTTACAATTGTCCCTCATTGATTGGATACTTTAACTAGTTATTCTTTATATTACTTGCAGGGTTGAGAGTGTCCATGCCAAGTTGAAGAGGTAATTGGGATCTAGTCAAGGCAATTGTGAGTCATCTTGGTCGAACATACACAATATGCTCTTGTAACAACATACAGAAATCAAGGCATCGTTCACAAAATCAAAGATGGTCGTTCAACACAGTTTCAGGCCGTCCGAGTTCAGAGAGCTACGTGATGAGACAAAGCGGGCTTCTTTTATTGGGATTGACTCCTCTGCATATGGGTGTCAGCTTAGACGCACCCACGACCTACCATGCGCCCACAAAATTGCTGACCATAGTAAGCAGAGGCGTACAATCCCACTTGATTATGTGCATCATTTTTTGTGCAAGCTTGATATGCTTCCCACCTTGAACTAGAACAATGCAAGCCAGGATGATATTCCTAGTGATGAATTGGATTTGTTTAAACAAGTCTACGCACAAGCTGTCCAATAAGGCAATGCCCAATTGCTTAGGAAATTAAGGACATTGATAAATCCGGAGTGTACACACATAGAAGAACTGGAGATGAAATCAATAATGTGAAGTAGGCCATATAGAAAGATGGATAAATCTACCCGACGTGAGCCTTTCGCATTTGAGAGTGTACCATCGGTACAAGATAGGTACTCCTTGGCAGTCACTGGTCCAGTGGATGTCAACCCTTTACCATTAATCAGACCAATCCGATAGAGAAGAGTGAAGGAAAAGGTAATAGTTTATATATTAAATATTACATATTAATTCTTATAATTTGTCATGCCGTTGTTGCTCATGCATTATCCTTTCTATCACAGGTCATTCATACATTGTCAGTTCAATCATTGTCCTATGATGCTTATATTATACACTTTCCAATCGGTATACATCCATTTATTCAGTATTTTATAGATGTAGCAGTTGACAGAAATTACGGGTTCAAGGTGATTGTTGGCTTGTTAGGCATGGGAGATGATAGTTGGGCGCAAGTCTAGGTGGACTTGTTACAGGAATTAGATAGTTATGAACAATATTATGAGCCTATTTTTGGTGGGGTTACAGCAATGCAGAAGCTAAGGTATTCGATTGTGTACCTTAGGGAAGGTCCCTCATATGAGTATTGGATGACATTCCCAGAATGTGGACACCTAATAGCTAGTTATTACAATGTTGTAGTGTATCTTTTGAGTGGGTGACAGTGTCTGACATTCTTGTCACTCCAATCTGACCCCTTTACCTGCTGCCACCTAGAAGGAAGTTGCCATAGGCTTCATAAATGAGAACCACTTTGTATAGGTAAATGTTAATGCGTAAGGTGCTATTACAGTCAATCATTTTAGTAGTGTTTAACTTCATTATTTGTTATGCGTGTAGGTCTTCCTAGTGCCGGGTCATCCTATCCCACCCATCACGACACTTTGGCATAGATACCATAGCAATAATGTGTCGGGATAGGCACTACATTCGTATAAATCAATAATTCAAGAATTCTGACATGTTATTAGTGAGGATGTAGTGACACAGGAGATGGTTGATTTGACTGACGACTAACACTCACACATTGTATTGATTGTGTAATTTTGTATTAACAACCTCTATATCTATTTGATAGGGATGACCCCCTTTTTACCTATCATTTTATTTTATTTTATTCATTGAGCGAATGAGATCTTTTAGTGTGTGGTTTTAAAGTATAAAAATGCAATCATAATAACAAGTAAAGAAGGAATGCCAACAAACAAAACTATAGTTTATATAAATAGGGTCATCCCAAAAAAAAATAATACAATGTATGAGGGGCCTCATCCCCCATAAAGTACAAATACAACTCAACTAAAAAAAGAATAAAAAAACTATGTCCTTGTGGTCTTTGTGATCGGCCTCTTCCTCCTCTTCCGTGTGTATGTTGATGGAGCCATCGTGGGCTTGCCATGACAGGTCACGATATCCTAGACCCGCCTTAGCACAAACATCATGACATTGTGCTAGTTGCCTCAGGATGATCCTCCATGACTAGTCTCAGTATAGACTTGACCCGCTCAACACACTAAAATAAGTACAGATAAATATAATATAAATTGCAATGAAAAAAATAACTAAAATGAGAGGAATACGAATGTTGAAATGATATACCTCATCTGCCATGAATGACTGCTCAGGCTATGGTGCTCCAAGTGATCTATCATCTGGGTTCTGCATGTGTCGATGTGATACGCGAGCATACCAGTCCATATAGTTGGCAAGAAAATGTGAAGGCTGGGATCGATGCTCGGCTGAGAGTACATGTCTCTGCTATACTGCCCATACCTCCTCATAAAAAAAAGTAATTGGGTCGGTATAATGATGCAGATGAACCCCATACTCGTTGTCCCAAGGATAATGGGATAAATGGAATAATCTATTGTCACCCAAATTACCTCAGAACCTGCATCAGATGATAGGGCTCCACGATGTTAAGGCATTTAAGCATGTCATTGTAGAATGCAATATTAGGCAGTGGGTGATACTGATTGCTATCGTCATACAGTGATCATGTAACCTGCACAAGTTAACATATACGTCAGATAAATAAAAGATAAGTACATAAAAAAGTATACGTTAGACAAATAAAGAACAAGTACATAAAAAAGTATTGACCTATATTATATTAAAGTAAACACATATGTCGTTGGGGCCCCATGCATCGATGGTCTCCTGAAGTGCCATCACATTTTTCGTAAGAAAACCCGTCTCCCTGTGTGGCCAAAAATGCTGGATACGTGGGTCCTGAGGCCGATATCTAATGTTCTGGTGTGGAACAATGCTGGGAAGGTACTCATAGATGCACCCCTCTATCAATGTAAGGTATCCAACGATCTGCTTTACATCTAACCTACTGGTAAACCTTAGCTGTCAATATAAATATGACAACGCAACGGCTCCCCACGCGCAAGTATGTATGCTATCAACATCCTCTAAACAGTAGAGGTAATTGACTAGCACCCGACTCCCTATTTTATCAATAAACAAGGTACACCCGAGTAAATAGAGCAAGTATGCCCTGGCAGAGCATTTGATCTACTCTAGATCACTAGTGTCAGTCACCCCATCAAATGTTGACCATAGCCACTCAAACCTAATTGAGCAACCACGGGATGATCTCAGCTCCTCGTGGGCCTCCGCCACTGTCACTCCAAGTGTATGGGATAACAAAGTCTCTGCATCATCTGGTAGGCTATGGGAGATGATCTTCCCAACCACGGGAATAGCAACTAAGGTGCTGACATCATCCAACGTGATGGTCATCTCCCCAAACGGCATATAAAACGTGTTCGTCTTGTGGTACCATCGCTCGACAAATATAGCGATGACGATGCAATTCACAGTTTGGTAGTGAACCAGTGGAAGTAGTCTAGAGCACTCAATGTAGCCCCTCCATAAACCATTCTGCAAGTCTGTCTGCTGGTACTTCCAATCAGCTACCTTCAATCCATGGCTGATCAACTTCAGTAATGACCGCTCCTGCAATTGAAACAAATACTATAAGTACGTCCGGTATTATTAATAAGTATAAATTTTCAATATTTATAATATTACCTAATGCCGCCATATAAGTGCAGCAACATGTGTAGGATAACTGGTAAGAAGTGTCGGGTCAATAGGCGTTCCAAGGACAGATGCCTCTCTATCATCCTCACTCACATCCAGCACCTCTCCTACAGTATGGTCATCTATTGCAGGCTTTGTGTATGAGCGACTGGTAGATGCAAGCTTTGCGTATGCGCGACGAGTAGATGTCTCATGTGTAGATGGGCCTACCCTCTCTATAACCCGACGCTAGCTGGAAGATGTAGTCGGAACAAAGTACTCGTCTCTTGCATTTATATATGACACAAATGTCATATTGGGTTAGACGTGCACAATAACAAATAAGGTTAAATTATAAACACATATATATATATAACATAATATGAAATATCTTCATGTAGTTCTCAAAGTATTTGGAATTTATGGGTTGAATGAGTTTAATTTTTGCGTCATGTTTTACCAGAACCTGATTGAATTAATTAACTTTAAAGCTTAACTGGGTTTACATTTTTTTTCTCAATGTTAGGGTTGTCAACTATTCGATTATTATCTATGTTCGATTCGTGTCCGATCCGCTAATATTTGATTCAAAAGAATCTATATTCAATTCGATTAAATATTCGAATCCATTGAAATTAATATTTATATTATAATGTTATAGGACATGTTATGTAAAATACAGCATAAGAATACTAGTTAACCTTAACTTATTTCTCATCTCCCATTCCCAATTGGAATGAAAGAAAGCTCCCAATAATCAATTCCCCATTCTCTCATTGATCTATCAATCATCTTTTTATCTCTATAATTCCTAAATTCTTATTGTTTTCATAAATATCCACAAAATATTCGACTCCGATTCGATATTTGATTAAATACACAAATTCAAATACTATATGCCTATATCCGATTCATATTCGATCTGCTGAAAGCCCTGACTCAAAGTGTATGTGTTTTTTTTTTCAAAAACTTTTTTTTGTTTTGATTCTTTAGTGTTTTTTTTGTTTGTTTTGTTTTGGTTTATTATTATTATTATTATTATTATTATTATTATTATTATTTTTGGTGCTCATACTGGGGCTGCCGAGTGGGGGAGCATTGCTTGGCCAACCTAGCCGAGCAGGGTATGCCCTACACGGCCAGCCCAGCCGAGTGCCTTTTTAGCTCGGTTGGGATGGCCGTGCGGGGCATGCCCTACTCGGTTGGGCTGGCTGAGCAGTGGCTCCCCACTCGGAAGCACCAGTCCGATTAGAAAAAACCCTTAGAAAACTAATAATAGTAATAATAATAAATAACTCACCTCTTCTTCTCCCGCATGTTCTTCCGCTGGCGGTTGATCGTCCACCTTGAGTACGGGGTCGTCCACCTTGTGTACGAGCCATAGATTGAGAGGGAATGTGAGGGAGAGAGAATGTGAGGGAGAGGGAGAGGATCTGGAATGCAACTGGAGGGGGAGAGAAAAGGTGAGGGAGAGGGAGAGAGAGGTAGAGAAAGGGAGAGTGATCGTGAGGGAGAGGAGAGTGTTCGGTGAGTGAGGGAGAGGGAGAGACAGAGCATTCGGTGGTTCTGTAGAGGGGAGGTGTGGGGTACTGGAGATGAGGGAAGGTTAGCAAAAATGGAGGTGAGGGAGTTTTTCTTCAGTTTTATCGGAGGTGTGGGATAAAGGGTATAATGGGAAGCGTATGAGGTAAGTTTAAAAATTATTGAGGTGAAGTTAAAAATAAGGAGACGTGAGGGGAGGTTAAAAAATCTTTAGGTGCTAGTAGCAACTCCACGCATTAAATACATTGGATTTGCGAATCAAAATGAATCATGAATTTAAAAAATGCACCACTACATTCGAGGATGAAGTGGTAAAATTTTCAATGGGGAATCTATTGACATAGAAAATTCATTTCTAAAGTGAATTTACTAAAATACCATTGAACTATGACTAAAATAACTTAGTTGTGACTGCCTAGTCAAATCGTGATTAGCAATTTGCGATTGAAATAGCGCAATTGCGACTGACAAAGGCATAAACCCAAAATATCTATAAAATGTTATTTAAACCACAAGAAATCTTGAATAAGTTGGTTTTAAACTCCTAAAAGTCTAATGGGACAACCCGAAACGTGTCCAAGTCAACTAATCCGTACAAGTCATCAAAGAGAGCATTCGTATACCAACAAAGATACAATTTGCAACCACTCTTCTCTATTTCATCAAAATCTACTTAAAAGAAACAAAGTTAACATCAAATAGGAGAAACAATCAAGTCTCACACGATCAAAGAGTCATTCTCAATCATTGATCTTGCATCAAGTTGGATAAACGACACAAAGGCGACTGAGACCAAAAGATAAATTTACGAAATTTGAGTTGGGAAGTGCTTAAGAATTTACTTCCCTTCATTTGGTGTTTCAGGCCTTCAGACATTCATCATAGTAGCTGCCACGTTGGGAGCAACCTCATAACAAGCATCCAATTAGATGCAGTTCGGTTTAAAATTCTGCAAGGACAGTTATTGTACTTTGACTTCTTTCTTTGTCTACCCTTGATAGGTTCTTCTCGGATTCTTATCTTCGCAGCTACCAAACTTTGCTAAAAGTTGTGTTTGGGGAATTCTTATCATGTCTTACATTCTCATTTGAAAATTATTCTTCAATAAAAGAGAATTATCTGAAATTTGAGTCTTTATTTACATCTATCAAAATCTCTTTTTATCAAGGGGAGGTTAGATAAAGCATAGCTTCTCTATCATTGGGCACCCAGTACACAAAAAATAGAAAAACAGTTGTGAATGATGATCTTTAATTTATGATTATTTTTTTCATCTTTGATGAATGGCAAGAAAATGCGACTGGAGGCTATTACAGATGATAGAACTAGTACTTTAGATCAACTTTTAATGCAGAAAAGACTAGCATAACCATGGAAGATGAATACGTTGATACATTAGAGTAATTAAATACATATTTACACGAGTACAGAAGATAATGACAGAATCTAAAAAGAAATAAACATGAAGGCAATCAAGGTCACCGTTTTCTTTCCATTCAGAAGCCCTACTATTGTCGTTTCTAGATATAGAGAATCAACAAAGAGATACTGTTATCGTTATTAGAGAAAGAGAATCAACGCAGATCTCATCTATCAACTAGCAAATGAGCTTTCTTAGAAAAGGAAACAGGTTTTCTTACACCCGATAATCAAGGGTGAAGCAATTGATCTAGTTGGTTAGGCTCAATTCATGTCAAATTCAACCTAGTACTTGTGGCCTTGACCTGAGCATGAAATAGTTTAAAATGAGTTTACCAGAAACCAACACCCCTAACCCAAACCTGGAAAAATCAGGTGGGCTGGGTCAAGTTAGAGAGGTTGTTCAGCTTTTGGTTGCCTATGTATATGCTTGACTTGTATTGTTCTGAAAAATAACATATTTGTTACTATATAAAGTTCGAAAAACATAATGTTATTTGGCCAGGCTGGGCCTGGTCGGACTGGCATAGTGTTACTCTAGGCCATGGTTGGGCCATAGAGGTCCATTGCCATCCCAGTACAATAGACATGGGTTTTCATGTGCAACTATTTTTTTTTCTAATTAAAAGAACAATATTTACATTTCTATTAGTTTAATTTAAAATAATAAATTATAAATTTAGATGAATCTCTCTCTCTCTCTCTCTCTC
>JAOXJP010234243.1:0-10190 GCA_025762735.1 Platanus orientalis | reverse complement strand
TATATACACCGAAATGTATATGCCGAGCTTCCCACTAGATTGTAAGTTGATACAATCCTAACTAAACACATCTAGGAAGCAAAATAACAAGGAAGTAGAACGAAACTATTTAAAAAATTTATCAAATCTTGAAGGAATGGAAAAAAAATTCCCACACAGTTTTAAGCAATGCTTAATCAATTGGCAGCCAAAGACTCTCTTTCTACCTGCAATATGCTCAATATTGATATTTCTAATTTTCTTTAAAGATCTAAGAGTATTAATTTAAGTGTTTATAAGTCAAATATCAAATTTTATGTGGCTTCTTTGGGTAGGGGCACACACTCTCAAGCCTCGAATGAGAGGAGAAAAAAAGAAATTTCCTTGTGAACAAGATTATACTTGAAACACAAGAACTTATACACCAAAGATCTTAAAAAGAAAAAAAAATTATTTATTTTTAAAGCACAACAAGATTGAAGGCAGATTAGATCCATCATGCTTTTTTTTATCCTTTATCCATATTCAAATCTTGATTCCTAAAAAAAAGAAAACAACAGAACAAAATAATAAAATAAAGTTAAAAAAAAGTATTTTGTAACTATTGTTCTCGTCACATGTTGTAATCCCCAGCAACAGTGCTAAAAACTTGTTACACCTAAACTAATGATCCAACTTAACGAATAAAAAATCCAAGGTAGTTTTACTTACAAGTATACAAGTGTTGTAGTACTGAAGAAGGTCGAATCCACAGGGATTGACTTGTGTAATAAAAACAAAGATTACAAAATAGGAGAAATATAAAAGAAAATAAAAGAAATCCGATTCAGGTTTCCACACCATAGTATAGAGCAGAAATAATGTTAAAATTGAAAAACAAAATAGATCTAAGGCTTCAAGGATCCATTTAATAACTTGTAACTTATTTTGGATCAAATTATCATGGTTAGAATTCAATAAAGATTCTACTTAACCGGAAGATCACTCTGTTAAAACAAAAAAAAATAATTGTAGAATTGAATGTTTAGAACAATTACGTACTTTGTTAACAAATCATAAGGACTTTTTAAGCATTTACCATCCTCGGAGTTAACGATAAAACAAAGATAGTTTATAAACTTGAACAATTATAAAAAGAAAATAAAACATTCAATAAATAAATATTGTATTAAATCAAAAATCGAATTACAAAAGATTAAACTTCACCTCTAACCTTGGTCTGGTCTTTAGCCTATCATCTTCATAACAAAGGCCATGAAAATAAAAGACTAAAACCCTAAAACTTAAGAAGAAAAAAGAGGAGAAGAAGTGATAAATTTGTGCATAGGCACACCCTTTTTATAGTGAAAAAGTGAAAGAGGCCAAAAGATCTTCAAATTTTTTTGCATTCACATCCTTCCAAATTTTCTCAACATTGCCTTATATTTTTTACCTTGAAATCGTCCGAATTGGAAAACAAATCGTAAAATACAAATTTGTAGAGAATCGAATCTTCTTTTTAATCCCACTAGTCTTGCCTTAATCCTACTTTTGAGTCAAAAGTTATGGCCAAAATACCGAACATGACTCAAAACTCCTTTTCTAGAGAATTTTCTAAAATAACATGAAGTAAAGATCTTTTTGCTCATGGGCCTCACAGGTTTTTGACTTATTTGCCCCATGAGTGAGCTGGTCCAATGTCTAGTCATCATCCTCTATCAATCCTGACCCTTGAATTCTCTTGGAAGCTTGATCTTCATTTGATTGGATCGGTTGGTGGTGATCTCCATCATCTCCATTGGTAGGCTTTGCTAATGGGCTTCAAACTTCAATTAGGCTTTTCTTGAGATCTTACAAGACAAAATACATAATTTAATATAAATACACATAAAATAAATGCGATAATGCTTTTTTTTAATTAAGATAATTATGTAATTTTAAGCAATTATCTGTAACACCCCATCCAAAGATGCATATATTACTATACACGTGTCATACTTAGAATGCTAACACATGTCACATAAGTTTGGTACATACTTAGAACCATTTAAATGCACATATGTTAACTGGATCATTAACACAAATTTAGAAAGGCATCAACAAAAGTATAAAAATAATTTATAATTGAAACTTATACCTTTAGATAAGCACAAAAGTCTAGAGTCTTACACAACAAACGGTAAGTGAATAGGAGTTTTCTAAAAGAAGTTATGATCATTTTTCCAAAATGTGTCAGTGCTGACAGGCCCACAGATTTAGGGTAGCTTCTCGAGTCTACTGACATGAATCCCAACGAATTAGATGATGAGATATATCTTTTTGGAAGGGTCTTGAAGTCCAGTTTCTAACACAATAAACAACGATCAATTCTGAGTTTTCTAGAGGGAGTTATAGGCATTTTAGTGTGATTGGGTCGAATCTGAAAAAGCCATCCGGATCGATCTGGCTGGATTGATCCAATTTCGTTGGATTGATCCAACTTAGCGGATCGATCCGACATCTTAGAGTTTACAAGAAAAGTGGTCCGAAACATGCTGGATAAATCCGATTTCGACCCGGATCAATCCGATTTCGTAAAAATTAAAATTTTGAGTTTAAAAACTTCCAATTTTGACCCAAATTAAGGTTCTACTTCACCTAGGACTCTTGAGAGATCTATATAATAGATAGAAATTGACCTAATTCGACCTAAAAACCTTACAAACAATGAAAGGAGGAAGAATAAGGGAGAAAGCTAGGTTTTGAAGAATTTTGAAGAACTTGAAGCTTAGGGACGTTTTTGCACACCAAGAGGTAATAGAGCACTAAACTATTATTTTGTTTTGAATTCTTAGATTCTTAGATCTCTACTACTCCATTTTGAAGAGATTAAATATAGTTTTTGAACCGGATTTGAATCGTTTTCATTGATTTTGGTTTTGCCTAAGGTTTTAAAACAAGGATTTGAAAGAAATAAAATATTTTTACAAGAATATGATATAAAAGTAAATGGTCTTCAAGTTTATATAATTTTAAATAGTTGTATCATCCGTTTGAATCCGTTTTGTATTGATAGTACATGTAGAACTATGTTTTTAAATGGAAAATCAAGAGTTTTAAAATAAGGTTTGTTCTTAGAGATTGTAAAAGTTATTATAAGAATGTTGATCTCTTAAATAATTCCTACAAGTAATGATCTATTGATTTGTAAGAAGCTATATGTCTAATCTATGATATATTCTTAGTGACCTTAAATGTTATTTTATAAAGAAAGTTGTTGATTTTTACACTTAACCATTAGTGATCCTTAAAAGTATTGTTTTGGATAGATTTGATCTGCTTTGAAAACATGTTCTATAAATTGTGTCTAATTGGATCAAGCATGCTCTTATATATGTGAATTTGAAAAATAATTGTTATATGTTTCATCAATGAACTATATGAATTGATTGAAACTGTATGAGAATGATATGTACTGTTAGAAAGCCACATTGTTTATCAAGGGGAATTATTGATGAAACCTTTCTCACCTGGGTATAATCAGCATGAACTGTTATGGATCCTTACTACTTGCTACATAAGAGGTAGTAGTAACTCTTCTCAGCTGGGTATAAATGTTGTGAACTGGACCCTTCTCAACTGAGTTTAAATGCTACGAACTGTTATATGTTCTGGTTTGATAGCAGATATATGTTCTGTTTTGTATTGTATTGGCTATAAAATAAAATATGATTTGATCAGCTTCGTTCTGTTAATGTAAAAGTATGTGTTTATCATTGATTTATGTTCTGTACATTAAACTGTAATTTTATTAAATGTTTAACAATGTATGAGATTGATTTATGAACTGTCATACGTATTGAATTGTAAATAGAAAAGTATGTGTTTCGTTTCTAAAATCGTCCTAAGACTTGATCCATTGTTTCTATAATTTATTGTTTTCTTGCTAAGTTTGTCAAACTTACCCCAATTTGATACCATAGATGATGAGGAGATCGCAGAATAGCAGTTCCAAATAAAGCGAGCTAGTGACTGGACACTTATTTATTTCCAGTTATCTAGATTAGAGACTATTTATTTAATTGAATGGGAATGTGATTAATATCTGTTAATTGGAAAGTAATTGATGAATTATTTCGTTGCATATGAATGTAAAGAAAGAAAAAAAATTATACAAGTTAAGAATGACTGAATGCAAAGTGAAATGAAAAGTGTTAATATCACGTGTCAAAATTCATGTCCCTACTAGTGTGGGTTTCAGGGCACGACACTTGTTGAGCCCGTGAAGCTCATCCAATGGACACAAGTTTGGACGGTGTGATGGATTAGCTTAAGATGGGGGCTAATTTTGCATGATGGAATATGTGAGAGATATTTTATAATTTTGTCTTTTAATGAGACTTTTATTTGGAGGAATGTAATAACACTTTTATATTAGATTTGAATGTACTTAAATGGATATGAGTTGGAGTTTTATATTTTGATGAAAGCATGTGATTATGATTTTTTTATGTATATTCATGGTCACATGATTGTTAATTAAATGATTTTTATTTCTATTGCGTACATTTATAGAATGATGAACATTGATGGTCATGATATATTGTTTCCACTACGTACTATTACAAATGGAATGTTTATAGAAATGTTTAAATGAATGTTTTTATGTTTTATGTGAAATTAAAGTAATGGATTATGAGATTATGGTATGAATGAATGGCTTTATTAAAATGGAATATGGATCGACTTAATGTAATGATCCGAATCTGAGGTGCATATGGATGTTATATGACTTCGGGTTCGAGGGCGTTACACCATTGTCCCAGTTTGTGACCAATCATCTAACGAGATTCTACCTCCCATTCAAGGCGAGATCTAATCCTTTCGGATGGATGTACTAGCCCAAGAGTATGTGGTGATTCCTAACATTATATATCAAGTTCATGTTCAACTAAATGTTTATTATGAGTTTTTTCTACTACCAGTTTATCAAGGACAAATGATGTATATTATGAGGTCATTCCCATGTCAGATGCTTACAAGAATATGAAGTTGTATCAAAATTTGATTGTGGGTGGATTTAGCATATAGTTATGTGGTTTGAGCTTCCTAATATTGTTGATTTTTCCTCTACAAAACTCGTGGTCAATTTTTTTTTAAATAGGGGGTTTGATGTAGACATTAGAGAGACGTGAGGCCCACACATAGCTTTGGTGGGGTCCACGCATGAAGGCATACAAGGATGAACATAGAGGAACGCATGAAGACCCATGATGAAAGCTTGGTTGGTCTTTTATTATTATTTTATTATATTTCATTAAGTATCAGAGGTAGAACATCAAAGGAATTAAAGTTATTGTTTTGGGAAAAATTATAATGAGCTTTAAAATGGGGTTTTATAAGGAGGAAATCCACCTACATGACTTAGCTAAGAGGGAATTCATGTAGCTAACGGCTAGGTGAGTTTTAGAAGGTCTTTGGACTTATAAAACAACCCCAATTTGCAATATCTTCTATCTTCTTTTTAAGGCTAACTACTCTCCATGGACAACAAGTTGTCTGTCTAATAATTTCTAGCCCTAGTTTGGAGTCCATTTGGACCTTTATGTTTGTTGCTCCTCTTTCTCTGGCAATTTTCAATCCTTTGTATTGTGCGAACAAATCCAACCATAGAACATGAGTGGTGAGGGAGGTTCCAACATATCCAACAATAGCATTACCTCGGTCATTCCGAAAGAGACCTCCATAGCCCGCACAATCAGGTTGTAAGGCACCATCACATGTAAGGCAACAATAGGTATGCTGCTCTAGCCAGCAAACCCATTATTTTTCTACCTTCCTTTGAATTTCCAGGATCATAAACATCAAACCTATATTAAAAAAATGTAAAAATAAAAACCCCTACTCAAATTTATTGCCCAGTCGAGGTCAATGTTTTCTTCTATTTCCTTCCATCAAATCCTAATATCTTCTTCACTCTAATCCAATCGGCAGTTTTGAAATCCTTTTGTATTTATAACGCCTCTAAAATCCTTTCTCCTATCCTTATATTTCCTACGACACCCTCAGTAATATCCTCTCTAAGAAGTTCAGACCTATGTGTCATTTCATTGCCTGAATGTTACCAAGCTACAACATAAAACCTGCATGTTATTCAAACATCACCCACCCACTGTTTGAGAAAATACTTGAGGTAACTCTCTTAGTTTTTTTTTAATAACCTGTTGTTAGCCATCATCTCCCATGTTTTGTTTTAGCCTTAAACCATTGAAGCTTATCTTTAAAAGTCCTGAATTCCATACCATATAGTTTGTGATACAAGTCTTATCTCTACCATACCTTGTTGTTTTCCTTTTAAATCCAAACCACTTCAAATTTGATAAGTCTCAATAAACTTTGTTGGATCAGTATTACTTTACATATGTTGGAATTGTGTGTTATATTGCTAGTGTACTATTCCTTAAGGTATCTACTAGGCTAGTCTTACATTCCCCTCTACTTACACTTACCTATGGTGGCTTGAGAAGCGTTCATCTTGTTGATATTGATAATTTCCTTTGCTTCCCGCCTTGGCTTTGAAACTGAGCCATTTATTAATACGACATAATCATTCCAGAGGCTTTGTTTGATTAAAAGTTTGGGAGGCTATAAGTGTAATACCCCCACATTGCATTTAAAGGGTAAAATTATAATTTTATCCTAGAAGGGTAAAATTTTTATTTTACATGTGTTATACAAATCATAGAGTGGTTTAGAAACCCATTGGACCAACCTGTAAGCTTAGAAGTCAGGTTGGGCTTTGAACTTGTCAAATTCAAATGTTTTCTTGATTGTGTATTTGGGGTAAATTCTCGAGCCCACTGACACCAATCCCAAGTGAACTAGAGGGTGATCCATACCTTGTCAAAAAGATCTTTGAGTCTTCTTTCCAATGTGATAAACAACACCTAATTTTGAATTCTTTAGAGAAAGTTATGGTCATTTTTCTTGCAAGCGTTAAAATCTAGAAAAATCAGTTTGGAAACCGCAAGGGTTCTCCAAATTCTAGGGTGGGTCCCAACGGGTGACCGGGATCAGTCTCCTAAATTCAGGATGGGTCACAAGTCATTTCTAGAATCTTGAAATCTTAGGTCATGCATTACGAATGGTCTCCCAAATCCAAGATGGGTCTCGGAGGTTATCCGGGATGGGTCCCGAATCGCCTAGATTCCATAAAAAATGGGATTTTCACCTTATTTCGCATGAAATCTTTTTGGGGAAGGGTAATCTCATACAAGTACTACTATATAACATCATTTTGTCCTAAAATATGTTAGATTTCACCAAATGAATGAAGAGTTAGAGAGGTTAGAGAGGTTGGGAGAGAAAGGGGGATTTCTTCCCCATTTAGGTAAGTTTCACTTCCAACTATAGAAAATCTGCTAAAATAACTTATTTTTCTACTAGAACTCCCTAGTTTCATTATTCTAATATTAGAAATATGTCTATTTTACAAAGAAATGTGTGAATAAAGGTTAAAGTGAAGGTTTCTTGCTTGGAGATCTTGGATTGATGCTCTGGTAAGTAAATCTATCTTATTGTGAATGATTTGAAGCAAGTTCCTCTTTGATCTTTGAAATTATGATTGAATCCTTTGGAATCTCTGAAAAAACATTGGTTAAACCTTTGGATATGGTTTAATTATTGGATTAAGCTCTTTTGCAAGTAAATCTATTTTACTATAGATGATTTGAAGCAAGTTCCTCTTTGATATTTGAAATTGTGATTGAATCTTTTGGAATCTCTAAAAAATCATTGGTTAAAACTTTAAATGTGGTTTAATTATTGGATTAAGCCATTTTGTAAGTAAATATATCATACTATAGATGATTTGAAGTAACGTCCTTTGTGGATTTCTTTGATCTTTGAAATTTATGATTGAACTCTTTCGAATCTCTGAAATTGTATGAAAACCTCTGCTCTAAGCCATTAAATCTTGTGATTTTTAGAATCTAAGCTTATTTAGTTAGTAAATCTTGCGTACTAGGGGTGATTTGAGGTGGATTCCTCTTTTGATTTTAGATTTTTTGATGTTATCTATGGAATTCTCTAAGATTGTTGGAAATATTTGTATTCAATCTCTTGAAACATGTTAGATTTATGGTTTTCAGCTTGTTTAATAAGTTTCATGCTCTTTATGCTTGGAATAACTCTTTTCTTATTTGAATCTCCACAAATTTTGTAGGTCTATACTTTGAACTATTGAATCTCCTTTGATCTCTAGATCTACACCTATGTTGTGAAAGATTATTATTCTTAAATTTTTTGTGGACTGGTTTCCTTCAAAAAATCCTTTAGAACATGTGAAATCTAAACTTTTCCCATAAAAATCTTTGAAAACCTATGTGAAGTTGTGAATCCTTTAAGATTTACTATATTTGTGATCAATTTGAAAGGTAATCTTGCCTTGCCTTTTGTTTAGAACACTAGAAGTGATATTGACTAACCTATATGATTTGATTCATTGAAATACATGTAAATTTCTATGGAAATATATTAAACTCATTGATTATATTGAACTCTATGCCTCCTATGTGAATCATGTGAACCTTTGAATCCTATTATATGTTTGAATCATTATGGCTCTGAATTTATGAATATCGAAGTGAACTCTATGCCTCCTATGCTTACGATTGCTTTACATATTATAGAAACATTCTGATTATTAATACTATGCGAACCTTCAAACTTATTTATGTGAACCCTTTTGAACTTCAAACCTTTGATCCATTTTAGGCCTCGTCACAGAGCTAAGTGTGACCATTGATTATGTGGACCTTGACTGGGCTAAGTGTGTTGTTGGCCATTTAGGCCTACTTACAAGGCTAAGTATAAGAAAGTACTTTGGACATGCACTTTGACTCACAGATATTGTCCCTCCTCCTTAGGGTTATAACAAGGACATTTGTCATTCTCCTTGGGGTTATAACAAAGACATTGACCCTACTCATGGGGTTTAACATGAGATCAAGACCTTACCTATGGGGTTGGCCAAATCATACAAATAGTTTACATTGAACCTTTGGACATTTAACATTGGACATTTATGGACATTGAACCTTGTGAATTACGAACACTTTGAATGTTGAATTCTGAACACTCTGAAATCATGAAACATTGGATCTCTCAAGACTAACTTATTATAACACCCCACACCATGATTCATCTATTACTGTACATGTGTTACACTTAGAATGCTAACACGTGTCACATAAGTTTTGTAGACACATAAGATCACTTAAATGTACATATGTTGATCTAAAGTTTGAGCAAGTTTAGAAAGGCACCGATAAAAATGTAAAAATAATCTGTGAATAAAACTTATACCTTTGGATAGGTAAGGAAGTCTAAAGTTCTACGCAACAAACGACAAGCAAAACAAACACCAAATGAAAAAGTTAAAGACAATTCACTAAGCAAGAAAAAAATGGGTCAAGAACATTACAAGTTCTGAAGTTGTCCTAAATAGATGATACAACTTCATAAATAAATATGTATCAATCTCGTAGGAATAACCCTACAAAGAATATATATTTGGAAAGATTTGAGTCTACTTTCCAATGTGACAAACAGTGAGTGAATTGAAGTTTTCTATAAGAAGTTATGACGATTTTTCCAAAAAAGTGTTTATGCCGTCTAGTATGGTATGAATCAATAGATTTTAAGGTAACTTTAAAAATTCACCAATACAAATTTATGATGAATTAGAGAGAAAACTATATATGTTCGGAAAGATCTTGAAGTTTAGTTTTTAACAAAAAAAAACGGTATGTGAATCCAAGTTTTATAGAGAAAGTTATTTTTGTTTTCCATTGGGTGTTTGTACTGAAAAATTTATGAGTGGGAATGATATCATAAAAGCGAAAAATCCTGTACAACTGCGAGTTTTGTAAAATTTAAGGACTTTTTCACTAGAGACCTACCTAAACATGAAATTGGGGATTAGGGTTGCTATTAAGGCCTATAAAACATAAAGATTAATAAGAAAGATGATATTTTGAAGAACTTTGCAAGTTGGAGGATTTTGAATAAAGAACAAGAGAGAAAGCTAGGTTTTGCAAGAGATTTTGGGATTTTTAAAGAAAGAACTTGAAGCTTCGATTTTGTTTCCTTTTAGGACCAAAAGGTAATAAACAAGAACACTTATACATCATTTTGATTATTTTTAGGTTCTTAGAATTGTTCATATTCAGTTTTGCTATGATCCATAAAGG
>JAOXJP010234242.1:0-10190 GCA_025762735.1 Platanus orientalis | reverse complement strand
GTTCATATACACTAATGGTGAACATAAGTTTGGGCCCCAAGGGGTACCGCTGTTTTGTGGATGGAGGAGGACCTAGCCAACATGGGCCAGACCTATATTTAAACACACACACATGCGCGTTGAACCAAACCGGGCTGGGTCGGGTTGGGTTGGGTCAATAAGAAAAATAAATAAATATCATTTTTTATTTATAATTTTCTTTTTGGCATTCTCCCAAAATTGGTTACACTTGCTAGGGACATGTCCCTTTGAACAAGTTTTACAGTTTTTCCTTTGTGGCGGTGTGACTATTCGAATAGGTTTTACAACTATGCCCTTGGAAACTATTGGGCCGAATAGACACACATGTGGCTATTGAATCACACCTATTGACACATGTCCATTCTGTATGGACATGTAGGTGTCTCTTAAATCATTCCCTTTCACACATGTATGTTCCGTACGGATGTGTAGGTGACTATTAGACTGCAGCTATTTGTCATTGGTGACTGTACAGAATCAAAGGTTGTGTCCCTACACCTGTTCCGAATAGACACCAATAAGAGGTCCCTCATACATTTCATCATTCAATTTTTGGTTAAGGCATTAGTGTCTCATAGTGCATCCGTGTCAACGTTAGTGTGAGAAAGAAGTACAGCACGAGTTGGTTCGCCAGACACATAGATTGTAGTGCTATTTCTGTGTGTTAAAGATCATTGTATCCTGGGATATAGACGTCCGACTTGATAGTTAGCACCAATGCGAGGGACAAATCTGTCTTAAGGACATAATGTCTAACACTAGCCTTGATCTACTCAAGTGAAGTTTTCATCATCCGAATCAAGTAAGTATTTCATTTATTTGATTTAAGTAATTTTTCATATTTTATAGTGTAATGCACATGTATGTAGAATACTAAAATAACAATACCGAGATAATAGGAAAAGCATCCCTACCAACAAGAGGGAAGTGCTCCTTTTTCTTGACCAAATGTCATTGCAAAAATCTTCACTGTTTGATCGAACGATAAAGATCAAGCCACAAGGCACAAGATGGGTTGTTAAGGTGTAATGCCCCGGAACCTAGACTCGGATATGGACCTATAACTACCCTAGATCTAGATCGTTACATTGATTCGAACACCAATATCAATTATCACAATCCAATAGCTATAAATTCTCACATAATCATATTCTAAGTTCGATAATTGTGGAAGTGTTCTCTTAATCATTAGATCACAATAGTTCAATAATTCACATAGGACAGAAAAGATACCATAAGACAAACATGTCAATATAGATGCAATAGAAAAGATACTATAATCTCCAATATAGATCCAAAGTAGTAGAAATCAGCTATCTACATTAATGGGGTGCCCATTCACCTGAATCACAAAACAAAGGGAAAAAATAGTCTCTCAAAATGTAATCAATAGTCTAAACATAGTAGTCCAAATCTATACAAAACCTAATTACAAAGACGGTAATATGTCCTCAATAGCAATCTCCATAGGCATATCCTGTGGATAATGTCAGTTTAAAAAATAATATAGCTGGGTTAGTCCCAACTTGTAAGCAATCGAACTGATTATAAACAATATGAGGCAAAATCATGGTCTAAGTACTGACAAAGTCCAAAGTCAATATGGAACTAAATAAAGATCAAAATAACAAACATAATCATACTAGTACAAACTGAACAATAATAAGATATCACACTAAATTCAGAGATCCAATACAAAGGTCTAAGTTCGAATAGATAATTCTAACTTCACATTTTGGACTTCATTGCTAAATACCAAATAAGAATCGGTATCTGTCAGCACCCAAATTTTGACTCGGGTCATGTGATAGCATAAAGACATCAAACAACATTTAGGCATCAGGACTCTAAGTACCCATGGCTTAGGAAGAACAAACCTAGACTCTAGGAGGTTAGGCATTCCCGAAGAAGTCTTTCTAGATACTCCAGTCACAAATGAATCCGTCAAAGCACCTCATTACAACCCAAAATGCACTATTTCAGGACAAACCCTAATTTCACTCAAAAACACCAACAAGACTTTGAGGATCCACATTTTAGAACCACATTCATATCATCAGTAAAGTTTTCACCTCCTGTAAGCCTTTCTCCTGTAAAGCATCATAGATGAAAAAATTACCATTTTACCCTTTTACCTTCAAAAGCTTAATATTCACTATCTGTCGTCTAGATTACTGAATTCCTCTACCTAGGTAAGCCTTCTTGTCATGAGACATCACATGCAAAGAATTCATATTTTCACCTTTTTCGACTCACGGGCAAAAAATTACCATTTTACCATTTTCACTCAGAGAATTTACCCTTGGATCCTCCAAGGATCCTCGGAGCCTCTCTCATGATCTAAATGGTGTAATTTTAGATCCTATGCATCCCTGAGTCTCCCTACTCTAAGGAACTCATCACAAACCAAACACTGCTCGAGAATGGCAACAACCAATCTCTCAATCTATGGTGACCTTAACCAAGAAATGACTCTTGTAGAAGCTCTCAAAAACTCATCTGATCTCCGAATCCAGAAAGGTCAGTTGTCATATCTTGGCCTCAGCCTTACCTTCAAATCTCCAGGTCTAAGAAAAGAGTTTCAAACTCTTGAACCTTTGAGAAATCTCAAATCTTCCCCAAAAGGTTAAAAGGTTGTTTTTTAGCTTTTTTCTCTTATGGACTGAAAATATTCTCTAGTCCTCAAAATTAGGATCAGTTAGTATCCATTTCTTTAGAATTGCGAGGCCTTTAAAAAGATGTTTAAGGAGCAAGAACTTTTGAGAAATTTATTTGCCAAGATTTCCTCAAATACTCCAAAAAGCATGACAAATCAAGTCTAAAAATTAGGTGCTCAACCGACTCCCAAGAGTGCATCCAAAATCAAAAATTCAGGTAGTCAATGGTCACACCACTATAAATTTAGAGCCTTGAGACTATTAGATTCATAATAATTTACAGAAAATTCGTGGCCCAAGCAGTCATTTTTGCCCAAACACAGAAAAAGAGCGTTTTATCTGTATTTGGTATGCATAATGCCTTAAAATTTCTCCCAGATCCAGAATGGGGCAAAGTCAGAGCCATTTTATCAGTTTCACCCTTGTCTTCAATAAGGCATTTCACAAACCCCTGTTTTAAAGAATATCTAGCAATTCAATTTCACTCAACCTCAGGCAGTTATAGAAACCCAATTTATGCAAGTGACTTTGCTTCGAAAAACTCTCGATAACTACCCGGGGACCCAATGACCATTCTGTCAGCTCTTGTAGCTCTACGATTCCTCAAAATTTAAATCCCCCAGATACGGCCCAGAGTAACATTTTACAGAAAGACCAATATCATTCCCTTTCCAATTTTGTCAAATCACTCAAAAAATAGTTTTTGACCTAATTTCCTGCTCAGGTCACCTATCCCTGGGCCACCCTTAGATCAATTTTACCATCTTGCCCACTCAAATTACATCTAAGAGCTTTTCAGGTAAAAAAACCCTGATTTCACCCCCTTACTATTTTTGTAATTTGGTTTTGACTAGACCAGTGCTACCGGAGCATCTATGACCTCTAAGATTGACACTGACTAGGCTGACTTCCGAGCTCGAAAGCTCGCGAGGAGTGACGGCAGAGAGAGGGTTCAAAAAAGTCAAAAAGCAACCCTAGTCATCAAATAAGCCAAAGTCTAAATATTTTGCATTTAATGCATTCTCATCTCTAAGCCTTTCTTGGTAGCCCTTGGATGGGCATCTTCCCACAAGATTCCTCACCCCCTCCCTTGGATATGATTCTTGAATTTCAAATCCTTATAGAGCCCTTCACAGCCCCCTATTTGGCATCCTAAGTCATCCCATTAAACATTGCAACCAATCCATGCTCAATAACACACCTTCCATCTCACTGTCCATTCAATGGCCCAGCCCCAAATTTGACCTTCCATCTAGCCAAGTCACCAATCCATGCCCCTTAGCTTACTTCAATCTCAACCCTCCACCAAGATTGAATCCTAGCCCTCCACGTAAATTAGGATAGACATCATCTTAGCCCTCCATCTAGAAACCCCTAAGCTTCATCCCAACCATCCATGACATTAATTTGGGGTTGTAAATAGCCCCAAATTCTTGTAAAAGGAGGTTAGCAACAAAAAAACCCTAATTGCTAAAAGAGAAAGAGGAGGAAGAAGAGGAAAATTGGAAGATCCTTCAACCCCAAGGCAAGGTAAGACTAAACCCATGTTTAGTTCACTCCTCCCTTCAACATATATCAATTTAAACTACTGTTATGCTATCCAAGTCATGCTAGAGCACTGCTCTAACTCGGGTACATGGTAGAGGCTCAATAACCTCTACTTGTTATTATTTTTGATTGGTTTCCATGCTAATTTTATTGTGATTTTTGTAAAGAGCTTCTTGAGCCCAAATTTGACTATGTTAGACTAGACATATACATGATATGCTGTATTTATTTTCATGAATTTAGGAGTTGTCGATGGCCTTGAGATGGCCCCCTAAACAGACCAAAAAAAATTGAGTATTTTAAGACCTAGTTTTGATGAGTATTTATCAATTTTTAATTAAATTTTGTATTCATAACATGAAACCTAATTTTTTATATGTTTATATATGTACTGCATACTAGCATGTATAATTTCATAATTTTTCCATACCCCTAAGGGGTCCAATTAGCCGAAATTAGGCTGCTAGATTTTGGTTCCAAGCCTAACGCTTGTTTTTTAAGGGAATTAAAAAAAGGCATCGAAAAAATAGGCGTATGGAAACATAGGAGTTAGATAAGTATAAGTGTATCATATATGGTTGCTAAGATCTCTCTCTTAGCTTTTCAAATTGACCGGCCACGCTCAAATTTAAATTTTGTAGAGAGAGATATACCCTCCGGAGTATAGACTGTTTAAACCCAATGCCTATTTTTTAATTTGTTAAAAAACAAGTGTTGACAGTAAAAATGAGCGTTAGTTTGAAAAACAGGCATTTGACAAGTATAAGCTTATTATATATGGTTATAAATATCTCTCTCTTAGCTTTCCAAATTGACCGACCACGCTGAATTTAGAATTTTATGGAGAGAGATACGCTCCGGAGTACAGACTGTCTAAACCCAATGCCTGATTTTTAATCAGTTAAAATTCAGGCGTTGATAGGAAATATAAGCATTAGAGAAATTTAGGCGTTGGGATTTGGGACCCACCACAGTGAGCCCTGACCTTCTCTAAAGCCTATACACAAGCAACTGACATCTTGGAATTCATCCATGTGCTTAGGCACCTCTATGGGCCTTATTTTCAGGCGTCAGGATGAATTTCAGGTGTTAAGCCTGTGATAGTCAAATGAAACTCATCTTCAAACCAATCCATTTTATAGACATAATCTAGGGATATCTTCACTACAAATGCCTCTTTCATCTTTCCCAATAATCATAGTAATGTTTACTATACACTTATGATCTCCAAGTGTATCAGATAGCCATACTTTACCTAGGAGACAACACTTAAGTCATGGTTACTACATCAGTATGACCAGGTCGAGTCAGCCTACCCATTCACTACATTTCAACCTGTCCCGACCTTTTACGGTCATCACCTTACCTTAGGGTCATGTCATAGTGATTTGTGACCCAAAAACTCTAAGACTTGGCCATAGCCCAATTAGGTTCTCAGAACCATGCACATGGGTACAACATAGTCCCGACCCCCATTTAGCTAACTTGTCTACATTTTGTAGTAACATGGAGTACTTTGTAAGTATACAAATAATCTAAAATGAGCCTACCCTAAATCACTCTCACAGGCAAACGTACTTGGCTACTGAGATTGGTACACACAACAAACCCCTAAAACTACATGCAGTTTGACCTTGAAAAAACCTTAGAAACACTTGAACCACAAGATCGGGTATGTAGGCAACTCGGGACTATGTCTCAGGTGTAATTGTAATGATCACACCACGGGGGTGGTCCAAGACCAATAATTGTACATTTAACAAGCATGGACTTAGCATAATTCAAAACATGTATGAATGAGAGAAGTTGCCCTAAAAAGATGGGTATTTGGAGTGCTTAACACCTTCCCCAATTGCAACTAAACAACCTACCACTTATCTTACGAAAGTAGACCAGCATTAGGAGTTAAACCCCTAGACCTTCGGGTCTAGACTTTTCCTCTTCCCCGAAGAGGAGAACCGACGTCCAACTTTGTCGGTTAACCCCGAGTTAGTGGCGATTCCCAGAAAAGCCTAACCCTCCTATAAATGGGTTAGCGACCTCTCACGTACCTGCATCACGCACTGAAGAGTGGGCCCAAAAATAATGGACAGGTGGGGGAACCTAAACTCCCACAGACCTCGATGTCCACAGTATCGAAACAAGTAATTCAATATGAAGGTCGAAGTCTATGAGTGCAATGACATATGTTAGTCCCAAATAATCTGATGCTCAATGATTCAAACATCTTGGTGCTATTAGGGTGAATATTCTAGGCAGGGTGAACGTTATAGGCTGTCTTGTGTGCTTCATCCAAAATCATCCAACATAGTCCTGACCCCTAGTTGTTGCTATGTCAGTTCGGCCATTCTGAGTTACCCAAGCCAATTACCACACTATGATCCGATCTTTTTCGGGGAGGTGTTTCAACTGGTACACTCATCTTTTAGAATCTAAAAAATATGTATATTTAGTCATTTTAAGTTTGAGTTATTTAGGCTACACTCAATAGCTTAGAGGTCTAACTTTAGGAATTGTTTGTTTGAATTTTGATTGATTGCTTGCATGACTAACTAAAAAGACCTAGGAATTCATGTCTAATTTTATAAAACTAGTCTAAATTATTTTTTTAAATAATTAAGTTCGCGTTTTACCTTCTTATCTACATTTTAATACTTCTCACCCTTTTTGCATAATATATATAACGATGGTATAGAAATCCCATGGAAACCAAACCATAAAAGAGTAAAAGGAAATGGATAAATAAAACATCCTCAAATAACTAAAATGTACATAGCCAATCTGATGTTCAAGAATCCTTTCAAGAAAACAAAGCAAAATAAATGAAACCCTCAAACAAGTTTAAGTCATCTAGGCTAACATGTATATCCCAATCAAAAGTTTATATACATGTTCCTCAAATAAATAAAAAATCATCACATCCTCTATAATCCTCTCCCTCTTCATCATCTGTAGGAGGATTGACTACACAGTCAACCATCCTCTCCTTGAACCTCTCTCTCCTCGCCCCTTACTTCTTCTGAGAGCATGAGTGGCCCATTACAAAGTGAATAACAACATCTCCTAAGGGTGCACCTGTAGCCACACCTTGTGCAACATGATCCATCCCCTTTGCCACCTATGGAAGAGATGTATACTTAGTTCCACCATGTTCTAAGCCTGTGGGTCCACCAAGCTCAACCTCAACAGGGGCATCTCAACATTTCTTTCACCACCACTTCCGGCCCCAATAACAAGGATCTACCTCAACAACTACAAAATAAAACAAAACAATGTTAGAGTCATTAAAAGAAATTTTGTTTAAAAAAAGAACTAGTTTTCTATCTTGACACCTCTTCAATCTCCTCCTTGTGCCCTTCCTTCAGGGCCAAGACCTCTATCAAATGGTTTCGGTGCTTTTGCCCCACCAAGGCAAAACACCTTGCTAGCTTGTGGAGGGCACTCGAGTACACCTCCCTCAAAACCTATAATAAGTACACAACTCTATCAAACATTTTAAAATTCACAGTTTTTAAAAAGAAACATTATTAAAATAAATTAAGTCATACCTGTGTCATAGTTTCTAGAGGTGCCCACCCCCTGGGAAACTCAACATTAGGCAAAGGTTCCTCACTAACTCTGCCCTTGAGGTTGGTCACTGTCACTACCTTGGGTATCACTGCTACCAGAACATGTTCCACTACAAGAGCCTTTCTCTTCCTTCCTCTCCTAATAGAAAGTGCCGGTTCGTTTGCTGGTTGGGCCTCGGTTGCCAAACAAAGTAAAAAAAGTTAAATCATCATCAAATGTTTTAAAACAAAATGAATAAAATATAACAAAAGCTTTACAAAACAAATAAAATAAAGTCACTTGGGGTTCGACAGGGTCGCTTAAAGGCTCACAAGACTAAGTGGCTAACCACTCACTATAATCTCTGCCCCAATCCAAGAAAAGTAAGGCATCAATGCCTATCTCTTCTCTGCCAGCCTCACCCTCAGTATCAATGACCAGAGGGGGCAGATGCAGGACTATAAAATCCTCCATTCCTACCCAACCTGGTGCTAACACCTCTCCCCAAGGTACATGGTAACCTTGTCAATAGCTATCAATACGACCCTCAGATGAGACCAAGTTCAAGCCAAGGTCTAAGCAAGAGCAATGTCCCTGTCCGAGACCTACCTGGTCCAGGGATGCCATTTAACCTGCACAAAGCATAATAGGAACTAGAACATGATTTCAAAAGTAAATAAACATTTAAATAAAGCAACGAGAGATTGTGCACTTACTTGGACAGCCATCAGGAGGTTTAGGTCTCGTCAAAAGACCAAGATGGACTTGCAGACCTTGTGGTGGGTGTTCAAAACCTTCCACCTTGCCATGTAAGGGAAGGGGAACATTTTCTCATTTTTCAATGCAGAAGCTAAAGGTGGAAAGTGCTCACAACACCACATTTGCAAAAAAAATTTGAGTGTCAATCAATATAAAATGAATAAACAAGAAGGAAGCAAAATGAAATAAAATGAATTTAAAAGAAGTGTACCTCTCAAAGAAAGCACAATCCTAAGAAGACAGGAGAACCCTCCTCAATCGAGATCTCACTTATGTTAGAGTATATCCACCCCAGGGCGGATCTACTCCAACTCAAGGACCCTACTTTGTTTAGGTCCTTGAGCACTGGTAATAGCCAGAAGTATACCCGATCACTCTTCGTGTAGAAGATTGAATGGGTCAGCATGTAAAGTAGGAAGGTCTGAGTGGAGTAATCCCTTTCTTCCTTTGAACTCTCGTCTATGCCCCAGACATACTTTGTTTCGAAATAGGAGGCTAGGACACCTTTGGTGCCCTTATAATACTCTATAGGTTGAGGCCCGATGCATCTCTTCACTATCCCCAAATCAAGCTCATCAATCGACAAGCAAGGGGTGCTGCCCATGGGAAGCCCCATCATCATGTAGAATTCAATGGGGGGCATCCTAATCTCCCCCAGAGGCAAATGAAAAGTACAAGTCACTAGTGACCACCTCTCTGCCAATACCATCATAAGTGCCCGGTCTGCCTTCAGGATGGTCAGGGTAAGGAACGGCCCAAAACCCATCCCGATTAACCACGCCTGGACCTTAGAACACATGTGCTCCAACAAGGCCTTGCCCTAGACTAGGATCTGTGCCTCTCAACTTTGTCCCTAACCTACATACAAAAATGTAAAACAAACATGTTAAATAATGCTTAAATAAAAGGAAATAACAAAAGAAAAATATGCAATTTTTAGTCTCAAGCATAACGCCTAAATTTTTCCTAACGCCCAAATTTTCAATGCCTGTTTTTAATTGATTGAAAATTCAGGTGTTATGCTTGTAATTTAGGACCATAAGCTTTAGGCATCAAGGCATTTCAAAATCATTTTTAAACTATCTAATACTCTTTCTAAACTACCTAAACAAGTTCTAAACACAAAATGAACAAAAGATAATTCAATTACAACATCTAAATAGTGAGATTTTTGTATGTCCAAAAACTTCAAAAACAAATGTAAAGTTTTAAAGAATTCATGAAACTTCAAATAAAGGACTAAAAAAAGAGAGATAAAAAAAGCTTGTTTAAAATCAATGGAAATCACTTTGCAGTTGAAAGAACGATGAAGATCTTACCCCATTTGTCACAGGATTCTTCCATAGCGCGGTCTCTTGTCCTAAGAGAAGGGGTAAGTGTTGCGATGATCCACCTCGGGCCATTCTCGAGTTTAAGTTTCAAATGTTTTGAGTTTGGAAGGTTGAGGGAAGTCTCTCGGAAAACCCTCTCTTAGTCTATGATTATTCAAATAAAGAACTAACAAAAACAAGCTTGCAGGCCTTCTAAATCTTGCAACCACTCCCATCACCTGAACGTGCTCCCCACGCCTGAATTTAATTGAATTAAATTCAGGCATACAAATGAAATTCAGGCGTCAAGTCCATTCCTGCTAAACTTTGCCTTTAGCTGGGAAAT
>JAOXJP010234241.1:0-10190 GCA_025762735.1 Platanus orientalis | reverse complement strand
CATGTGAAGATCTTTCTTCTTTTCTCTATATTTTTCCATCAATCGCCGAAGCAAGAAAATAGCTTCAATTGTTGATCCCATGGCATTAAAAAAAGATCCCATAACCCAAGACATATAACAATTCTACCTCAAACAGCCACAATCACCGAGGCAATTAAAAACATTTCATATCCAGAAAAAAGCCAAGTATTACCTTCCATTGGAATTAGAAAATAGAACAAAATTACCAATACAAATATAAAATCAGAATAAATATTAGCTATGAAGCACAGTATATCTTTTTCCTTTTCTTCTATTAATTAGCATAAAATCTCTAAAACAGAAGGAAGAACAGTTTAGCAAGAAAATGGTGAAGAACTTCAAACAACGACCTTCATGTAAAATATGCACGAACCCAGTTAATTATAACAAGTCAAAGCAATTTTCTCTTTGAGGGTAATTGTGAGTCCAATTAGGGACCTTGAAATGTACACTTTATTCTTCTAGGGAACAAGACCCAGTTCTCACGGGAATTAATTAATGGTGAACAAAATGGACATTGTCCTATGAAGTGGTATGCATTACCTTCAACACAACCTGTTTGTTCAGTCCTCTATTCTGATATAGAGTAGAATTAAAGGAAACTCTGCAAAAGTTTATTTGAGATAACAAACACAAACCTGCTGGCGCAGAAGAAATTCTTTCTGTGATTTGGACAGCTGTCCCTCAACCTTTTGGGTTATCTTCTCTGCTACACGAATTGACTGTTACAAGAAAACTGTTAAATGCACGACTAATCCAGCATTCCCTGTTCAGATCAGACAATTACCTGCAAATGTCTTTCAACTAGCTCCATAGCTTTTGAAAGCCTTGCTTTTGGATCAACTGAATCCAACATAGACAGCTGCTCCTCAAAGCTTATTTCAAAGCTGGCAACAAATATATCGGCAAGTCTATGTACAGGAAGTGTATCCAGAAGAGCTTTTGTCCTTCCAACAGTTTTCTGCTTCTGTGACCAGAAATGAGATGTTTATATTATAAGTGTGATCACAATAAGTCATGGAAAAAATGTCACAATTTCTAAAAGCTTGAATAGCATATTTCCCTACTTCCAGTCAGTGAAAAATAAATTTGGATGGCTTGTCTAAGAGAGGAAAAAATTTGTGGAGCAGCCGTCAATTTGTGATTTATTGGGGAATTTGGCTTGAAAGAAACCATCATATATTTGAGGATGTTTCTTCCAACACAGAAAAGCTTCTGGATATTTAGCCTTGCTGTTCAGATGGGTCTCCCATTTTCTCTATTTAAGGATGTAAGATATCATGAGTGGATGTTTGGCTGGGACTCTGTTTTCTTCTGTTAAGGGCCTCCCAGCTTCAGGGATGTATTTCTCATGCATTCCTCTTTTTATATAAATTCTTCTTTATCTATCAAAAAAAAAAAGGTTTAGACATCCAGAGTTGCAAGGTATGTGGCCAATGCTAGGGTCCAGGTGGTACAAGCCAAGCCAAGATATCACTAGGCAGTTCTCTGGGAGTTGAAAGATTATGTACATGTATAGGATTGATTAGGGTTAAGTTTTGTGAGAAACGAAAAGAAAAGAAGAAAATGAATGGAGAAAAAGAGAACTCTTTCATACGTCTCTCAATTCTTTATCGATTTTTTTTTATGAATAATTCTTTATCAGTTTATATACATAATATCTTGACATTATTGCCCATAATATAAAGAATGGCAGAATTCTTAACATTCTGCTCTGCTGGAACTATGTGATGTAATTTAGATGCTTTGAACCACTTCCAATTTAGTTTTCTAATCATTCTCCCATGTAGAACCCAAAATACCCAATAAACTTCTTTGAAGACTTTTGTCAAACACTTGGAACCTCAAAGAATTATTTAGCAGAAAATTCTATGTACAAACCACTGATTTTCTTTAAATTTCAGTCAAGTATCTATTCACATACACTCCTTGATGCAAAGGTAGTTCCCCATGTATATCCAGATGCCATTAAAATTTTGAAGAAGTCAAGAAATCCAACCTGGCCGTGAGCTATGTGGAAGAGGGGTTTTGAGTTTTGACCAAGCAAAACTCCTAGGAATGATACTCCAGGACAGTCGCAGGGTTTAGGGGATAAATCCCTATATATAAATATCAAAATACAACCAAGAAGCTGGCTGGAAAAATCTGGGCAGCATATGTAAGGTAATCTTTATAAAATTTTCAAAGAGGAGAGGGGTTTTGCTTCAGGCGATGGGTATAGATGGATTAATAGAGGTAGGGTTTTATGTGATAATGAAGAGAGGGGATTATGGGGTGATCTGTTGGTGTCTGTGAGGTATAAAATAGATATGAAGAAGTATGGAGGTGGTTTAATGATTGTAGGAGATGAAGGAGAGGGGTTGTGGGACTGTGAACACTGAACAGCAAGACAAATCCAGAAAAATAAAAGAAAGAAAGGGAGAAGAAGAAGATAGTAAAGAAGGATACCTTGACGAAATCACTAACCTAAGCCTTATTTAGGCAAACAAGGAGAAAGAGAGAGCTTCAACCGATAGAGAAGACAACCTAAGAGAAAAAAAAAATTCTTTATTTGTGTTGCATGGTTCGAATAAGAGAGAAATATATCTCTTTATAGTTTATAGTCCACGAGTAGGCCTTCGTTCCCCTCTAACATCAATTTAGAAACCGAAAAATAAAAGAAACAATAGAGATAAACACCCCCCCTTGTTTAGTTGACCAAGACCTTTAAAGGATTTATTACATACATTCCCAAAAACCCCAATATAAAAAACTTTAATTCCCACTATGTCCCTAACTATACTAAACAGTAAAAAACCTCTATAAAAGCCTATAAAACTCTCATAAATCTCTATCAAATGCCCCATTACTTGTTTCATTGTTCCTCCTTGCTTGCCTTCATGCGTGGACCCCACCAAGACCAAGTGTGAGCCTCACCTTGCCTCCATGTCCTCATCAAACCGCCCTTGTTCGAAAAAACTCAACCTTGATTTTTACAGAAAGAAATAATCAGCATGATGTGAGAACTAACACTAATCAATCACGAGCCATATCCACCAACTATCAAGTTATGATGCAAACCCATCCTCTTGCAGATGTTTGATGTAAAAATAATCTCAAAAAAGATAAATGTCTCCTAATAAGCAACCGATAATGAAAAACCTCGTAGTACTCATCTTGTTGAATCTAAACTGGATAAACAATCCCAAGAATCACCATAGAGTCAAGAACTTACGCATCTATCAAAATGGGTTGAATCTTGGTTTAAACGATAAATGAAATATCATTAGGTAGTTGGTCACAAATTGGGACAGAAAAGGAACACTCATTTGTGGACTCTGTTAATTCATCAATCTAATCATCACTAGTCATCCCGATCTCTTCCACACTATTGTCTTCATTTGTGGTCTTGGCTTCACCTTCCTGAATTTCCACTTTAGATTTTTCTTCCACCACTTGTAGCTCATCATTAGCTACTATAACCTCAGGCTTTTCTATTACACTCTGTATTCCTCTTGCATGTGCTACAATCTCAGACTTGGAGTCATCCACCTTTGCATTCCTCTGTTGAAAAAGAAATTGGATCTTATTACTGAAGACTTGTAACCTCTTCATACCTTCTAAATGTGCATCATATGTATAACAAAACTGTCTGCCTTTCTTGGAATATCATCAGGCACCTTCTTATCTGATAAGTCTGAAAGAAACGGTCCAATAGCAAAAGGCCTTACTTGGAACTGATAACATATTCCACCATTATAAACCCACAAAGTATTAGATGTCTTGTAAAAATTAACCCTTCTCTCATCCAACCATGTTCTGCCTAGAATCATTGGATGATCTATGGAGAGACTTTTGTCAAAGAAACATTTGGCACCGCCAATAAACTCTTCGCACTCAAACTGAACAATAAAGTAGTCATCTTCATAAAAACACGATGATTTAGCCTCTGAATGTACGAATAATCTTCTAGCCAACCCAGGAGATATGTAATTGTCTTCATATTGATCACTAAGTATGATCTTGATAATTTGCCTATGCAGAAAAGTAAAAAGATGCACAACGGTAAACCCCATGTCTTCATATCACTTATCTAAAAAATAAGAACCACCTGGCTGTGGACCTAATTCAGGACAAAATCGTAGCCAACCAACATGAAAATAGGACTCAAAAAATATAAAGAAACACACTTTCAAATTGGGATAACCAAGAAACCAATACTAGAAAATTTGAGGCAAAAATAGTGAAATTACCTAAATACCCCTGACCATGCATCAGAAATTTCTGATTTTCAGCAGGGTAATTTTTAAGGTCAAAATACAGTACTATCTCAAATTTCAAGAAATTTGGACAAGTTTTAGTATGTGAACTTATAGAGGAAAGGTTGTTTTGTGCGAGGACTTAACACAAACACCTACAGTGTACTAATTGACTTAACAGAAGGATCAAATTAGGGATGTTGAAAACAACACTGTGATCAGCAGGTTAATGCCCTAAGGATCGCAACTATCTAATGATAAGTTGAAACCTAGCACTAATACCAAATTTGATGCAGTACAAGACTGGACAACAGCTATGTGATGTAATTTAGAGGCTTCAAACCACTTCCAATTCAGTTTTCTAATCATACCCACTAAACTTCTTTGAAGACTTTCGTAAAACACTCGGAATCCCAAAGAATTACTTAGCAGAAAATTCCATGTACAAACCCATTGGTTTTCTTTAAATTTCAGTCAAGTATTTATTCACACACCCCTTGATGAAAAGGTAGCTCCCCATGTATATCCAAATGCCAAAAGAATAGGATTCCCTTTAAAATTTCAAAAGAGCCAAGAAATCCAACTTGGCCATGAGCTATGTGGCTGAGGGGTTTTGAGTTTTGACCAAGCAAAACTCCTAGGAATGATACTCCAGGACAGCCGCAGGGTTTAGGAGATAAATCCCTATATATAAATATCAAAATACAACCAAGAAGCTGGCTGGAAAAATCTGGGCAGCATATATAAGGTAATCTTTATAAAATTTTCAAAGAAGAGAGGGGATTTGCTTCAGCCAATGGGTATTAATGGTTTAATAGAGGTAGGGTTTTATGTGATAACGAAGAGAGGGGCTTATGGGGTGGTCCATTGGTGTCTGTGAGGTGTAAAATAGATATGAAGTATGGAGGTGGTTTAATGATTGTAAGAGATGAAGGAGAGGGATTGTGGGACTGTGAACAGCAAGACAAATCCAGAAAAATAAAAGAAAGAAAGAGAGAAGAAGATAGTAAAGAAGGATACCTTGAGGAAATCACCAACCTAAGTTTTGTTTAGGCAAACAAGGAGAAAGAGAGAGCTTCAACCGATGGAGAAGACAACCCAAGAGAAAACTTTTTGTCTTTACTTGTGTTGCATGGTTCGAATAAAAGAGAAATCTCTCTTTTTATAATCCATGAGTAAGGCTTCCTTCCCCTCTTACATCAATTTAGAAACATAAAAATAAAAGAAAGAATAGAGAAAAATGTCTCCCCCCCCCCCCCTTGTTTAGTCGACCAAGCCTTTTAAAGGCTTTATTACATGCATTCCCAAAAACCCCAATATAAAAAACCCTTATTCCCATTATATCCCTAACTCTACTAAACAGTAAAAAACCTCTACAAAAGTCTAAAAAACTCTCATAAATCTCCTATCAAATGCCCCATTACTTGCTCCATTACTCCTCCTTGCCTGCCTCAATGCATGGACCCCACCAAGGCTAAGTGTGGGCCCCACCTTGCCTCCATGTCCTCATCAGCTAGGCTGTGATTTGTTGAGGTTATTGTATATTCGAGGGACTTTGTCTTTTATCCTACAAATTTTCAAGTCAACTGAAAACTCTAAACAAAGTTTCCAGTCAGATCGAGTGGCTGTCCAGCAGGCCCTGTTTTATGAGTTTAATTTGTGGATTGAAAATTTTCAGCTTACATACATGGCATTCTACTAGAGGCTTAATCAGAGATTGCTTCTAATCGTGGGCCCATTACTCGCAGGAAATTACAACTTTCCTAAGCTATCTTGCACCAATAGGTCTTCAAAGGCTGTTTAGGTGATGTAGAACTAATAATTTTTTGACAAATTTTAGGTGAAAAATGTAGATAATATCAAGTGTAACCCAAAGAAAGAATAAATATGGAAGAAGAAATTACCTAGGCCTCCACCTAGCTCACACAAACCCCATGGGGAAACCACTCCTGGTTTTGGGTTGATCACACATACTCATGCTAAGGCTCAGCATTGAGAAGAGGGAATACCATAAAATTTGTATTCAAGTCAATCATCAATAATCTATCTAAACGTGCAGAGAGGTTTTAAATGCTTCTCCCACCCAGAAATTATAAATAAAGTCATAAGACATAAGAAATAAATAAAAGTCCTCACTAAAAGCAAAAAAAAACAACTAAACCCCCCATTTAACAAAAATTTAATTATTTCCCTCCTATATAATGCGCATAAAAGTAAAGCCAAAAACTAAGTAAAAAATAGTAAAATGGAAATGAAGTGGTTCTCCATGAGCTGCCACATGTCTAAAGAAGTGGGTCTCACCCACCCAAACACAATACAGGTTCCACGTGCAGCTCCTTATCCCCATTATACCCCCCTTGTTACAAAAAGCTCGCCCTCAAGTTTTAAAGTAAGGTAAGATAGCCATCACAAACAATCTCAAACAATGAATCCATATCATCTCGTAAGGGCTTGACAATGGATAAACTTCATAGTATTCTTCAACAGCCTTCATCTTGAACACTTGGACTAACGTGGTCGACACAAGAGGCTGAATTCCTTCCACAATTTGGACTTGGTCTTCACCAACAAACTGGTCATGAGCTTGGACAACAACTATAAATGTATCTGTAATCGTCACGGACTCACCAATAATCTCATTACTAGGTTGTTCCTTACCCTCTTCAGCTTTAGCTTCATCTAAGCCTTCTTGTTCACACGAAGGCTTATCCTCTTCAATACTTTTCTCATGCTCTAATAAGATTTCATCACTGAGCTCTTGAACTCTATTCTTGTTTTCCTTTTCTTCCATTGATGGCTCAACATCATGCTCCATCTCTTCTTGCATGTAATCAACCTTCTCTCTTGTCTTGTCATGTTGGGGTTTGTCAATGAAAGCTTCCATCTTTGCTAGGCTCTTATAAATGGCATTGAGTGCACTAACAAGTTCATTTCCCATCTTTTTGTTTTGTTCATATTCACAGTCTTGAATTGTGGTGATAAGAAGACTTTGTTTATTCTTGATATCACAGAACTCCATTAGATCATATGCATACCCATGCCTTCTTCTCCACTCAATGACTTTCATTACATCCTGTATCTCCCATAATTCAGCCTTTAGTGACTCTAAAGTCCTTGAATGAAGTTTCTTGATGTATGATCCCAAAGGAAGTGGGTTCCAAGGACCCATTGTCCGCAGGTAATGGACCCACAACTAGACCAGGACAACCCCCTTTCAAAATACCAACCCCAACAATACTCAAGAAGCCATGAGAACACACTGTTTCGGGGTAAATTATGTGCTGTTAGAAGTTCATAAAGTAGCTTAAAAGGGCTCCAAGATGGGTCAGTTTATGGATATGACAAAAGTTGTTTGCTGAGCATCTATAATGCTTAAAATCAAGTAATGGAAGGATGTAAACAATAGTATGTATGGAGAATTTTAAAGAAGCAACAAGGATACCAGCACTTACTGTATCAATTGTGTGAAGCACAAGTGCGGATGAACCAAAGGCTTTACAAGGTGAGATCTCCATGTTGGACTGGTCAATGCTCTGTTAGCAGCAGGCCTTTCTCTCTCAGGATTCCAAAATTATTTCAGACCTTAACAATGATGAGCAACCAACACTGAATTAGTTTCAAGTGTATCTTCAAAGAAAGCTATTTACTAAGCTGACCAAAAATACTTCTCCTGGAATACCAAATTTAGAATAGTGTTGGACCAATGGCAGCAAGTAACAGGTCTTCACAAATCTTTCTAATACAACCAGAACCCTTCGGTACTGATGACTCTGTCTACAACTGTAAGGACTTGAAATCTTCAGTATACTGCCACTTCAAGCTCCACGATTTTGAAGGAGAACTTTCAGCAGTCTCCACATTCAGATTCATGAGCTGTGAAGAATAAGGCTGCTGATTCATGAATAGAGATTGAACCACATTGTCGTAGTTGTCAAACAAAACCAATTCCCTCTTCGTAATAGTCTAGTGCTGGAACTATTATCAACTCCAGAAAATTGAAGCCCACAGAATCCCACAGAAAATTGAAGTGGCAGTAGTATGGCCCACAGAATCACACGTTTCCCTTTTTTCAAGTTGCAACAGCAAGATTCACAATGGATAGGGACTCTTAAATGGAAGTCAAAAAACGTGGGAGGTCTCCTCTACAAAATCTTGCTTTATGTTGACTACCCAAAATAAAATATCTTCACAATGAAGAAGAATCCCAACAATTGTGGACTCTTTGTTGTAGTCAAAACCGTGTGAGTCTCTCCAAGTAGGTCTCCAGCTGGTTTGCTCAATATAAGGAGTAACAAAATACTTTGGGGTTCACTAGTAATTTTCAGATCTGAATAAAATCCCTCTTAAAAGAAAATCCCATATAATTAGGACTCTATGCTCTAGCAAAATCGTGAGGGGCTATTTTTGTTGACTTCCTTATATTAAAATCATCTCAAAGAATATTCAAGCCAATAGGGGGCCCACAAGTGATCACACATTCCTCCTTCTAAGGCTTCAAAATCTTCTTGAGTTAAAGAATCCCAAGGAACCAAGATTCCCTAATGCCTCTACGCATTGAGATGTCCAAAAACATCCCTCCAGTACACCTTGTCATGAGGGTAATTTAAGGAAAATAAGTCCCAACCACCCTACGAGCAGATTGGGGGATTCCAAAGCTGCCACAAGACATAGAGTTGTTGGGTTGCAGAATTTGATCCCAAGAAATTAGGGATTTTTTCCCTATTTAGTAGTGAAGTCAGTGAGGCACTAAGAGGGCAAACACAACTATTCGTGGCTTTCCTAAAGAGTAAAATCCTGCTGAGATCTCTTCCAACCAAGGAGTGCCACGAGACTAAGACTCCTTGAGTATTGCTGCCAGGTATAGGGAACCAGCCCCAAGATACTCTCACTCATAAGTTTACAAAAACATCCTCACTTAAACTGTTTCACCCATGGGCAGACTTGGGAATACCCATCCCAAATAAGGTCACGATCATTCAAAAAACAATTTCCAACTTTGCCACTAAATCCAAATTGTTTGGGTTTTGAAAACCTTGGACAAAAAATCTGGAACTTAACTCTCCATTCCCTGTTGCATGGAATAATCTATTCCCAAAGATTCCCTTCACGTACAAGTACCACAATGTCCCACAAATTTTGTGTTTAAGTGGGGCAGTTTTGGGATTCATCCTTCAACAATTCCCGAGCAGAAGAAAATAAAATAAAATAAAGGAATCATGGCTGCCGCAAGCTTGGGATGATTAGGGGATGTTCACAAATGTTGTAGCTCAAGCTAGGGTGAAACAAACAACAATAAGGGTGATCAAGTGTTGGTTAAGGATCAATAATCAAGAAGTGGTCAAGGAAATACGTTAGTTGTGCTAAGTGAGGGAAGAACTTGGTGCGAAAATTGAACAGCAAGCTCTAATAGTGCAAATAAAATAAAGCAAGTAGGACATTGGAGGAAGGAGAAGAATAATAAGAGGAAGAAAACAACAAAGTATAGAAAAGCTTTTAGAAGGATAGGCTAAGCCTCAATCCAAGGACCCCAGTTGGAATGAAACCAATTGAAAACCGGAAGCTCTAATACCAAAATGATGCAGGACTAATAACTTTTGGACAGATTTTAGGTAAAAAAAAATGTAGAGAACATCAAGTGTAAACTAAAATAAATAAAGGAACAAAGAAAGAACAGATAGGGAAGAAAGAATTACCTAGGCCTCCACCTAGCTCGCACAAACCCCATGAGAGAAACCACTTCTAATTTTGGGTTCATGACACATACTCATGCTAAGGCTTAGCATTGAGAAGAGGGAAAACCATAAAATTTGTATTCAAGTCAATCATCAATAATCTATCTAAACGTGCAGAGAGGTTTTAAATGCCTCTCCCACCCAGAAATTACAAATAAAGTCATAAGACATAAGAAATAAATAAAAGTCCTATCTAAAA